>JAZKJV010000850.1:0-194057 GCA_037367405.1 Ottelia alismoides | reverse complement strand
TCTCCAAGTGATTTCTTGATATTGCAGATAAGTCCTTTGAGGAAACTTTGATTTTTTTTATTTGAACTTTTGTAGTTAGACCATTGGACTGAAACTTGGAGTTCTTACAATTCGTGAATCATTTTTACATGATTTTTTTAGCAAAGCTTACATTCTACTCTTTTTTAGTTGGGACCGATTTCATACATTTTGGAGAAGAAATGAAATTACCATGAGTTCTTAAAGAAAAGTTGGGCTTAGTATGTTGGGAGTACGAGGAATAACTAACTTTAGCAAAATTATATACTGAAAAAATATTCATTTATGTGTTTTGTGGAAATATTTTTGTAAACTACTTTGTTGATTTTTCGGGGTTTCACTTGCATTTTTTTAAAAGGAAAATATCCTAGTGATACTTCATTTCATAATTTTTGTAGATTTTTTTGGAGTCAGGATATTATGTTTAAAAATTGAAAAACTTAGTTTGTGGTCTATTTGTATTTTCTTTTTTATTAATTACTTTTATTTTTAAAAAAAATCCAAAAAATATCTTGGGTTCCTATTTCTTAGCACTATTACATGTATTTTTTATTTTAATAATTATTACATTTTCACTCAAAAATACACAACCTTCAGAAACTACCAAAATAAAAAAAACATATTTTATCTAAAAACTGTTATGGATTCCTTTTCAAATACACCATCTAGGAAAAAATAGATAGATAATTTTAGGGGCCATTTTGCTCAAAAATAATATTTTCAAAGTAAGCTCTAATTTCCCTTATTTTTCTTTGTAAAACTTTATTTTTCCTTTTATTTCATTTAAATACTATCCCTTTTTTTCAAAAAATGCCAAAATATTACATTTGTTTATACAAAAAGTATTCTGTATTAATTATATTAGCATCACATAATTTTATAACCAAAACTCTTCTTTAGCATATTTGTATATAATAGATAAGTAATTTTATTTTTGTTTTATTAAATTAATTAAAATTAAACAGAATTTGAATATAAAATAATGAAAATATATAAAATATTACAATATTTTATATACATGCTATATGTATAACCAAAACATCAAAAACATTAAAAAAAATCCAAAGACAAAACACAAAAATTAAAATTCATTTAAAAATAGAAATATATATGTGCATACACGTTACACACTCTTGACTTGATTTACACCTAACTGAGAAAGAGAGTACGATCACTTCACTTTTAGCTTCACTACCTCAATGAGACCAACCTTTGACTTCCACCAAGTAAAAATATACATTCCACATATACCTCAATTCATACATCTATTGTAGGTTTATTGTTGGAAGCTTTTTTATCTCGTGCTACAACAACTAACATCAAAAAAGTGAGGGAAAAATGTACTTTTCATGTGTATGAGATGAAATAAGTTAATGCATCTTTATACAAGCCAACTTCATAGTGGGAGTGTGTAGAATAAGTAGCACCCTCATCTATTTTTCATTGATTTAATTTTAAGCTAAAATCCTTAAAAATATCTATAAATATAACACAAAAAGAGAGTTATTAATAAAAAAATAAAAAATTAAGACCTTTTAACACTATAAACAACATAAAAATTCAAAAGAGAAACAGAACAAAATGAAGAGAAAACTTAATTATTTATATTGTACAATTAGACAATAAAATCTGATCCAAAAGAAAATATAAATTACATAAGTTATATTTTATGATACGAACCCTAAACACTAGTTATAATAACTTATATGCCAAGGAAATTAAAACAAATAGAAATAAGCTTAATTATGCTTTTAAGCAATTTTCTACATGTAAATAAAACTTTTAATATTTTGGGATTTTATCACTTGTTCCCCTCTGAGATACCGTAATATTATTTATTGCCATCCCTTTTGGAATATCAGTTATGCCCCTGACTTCTTGCCATTCTATCACTTTGTGCTCCCCAGGTTAGTTGTCGCCCATCCGCGTTCCAAACTAACGTTATCTTTTAGGGCATAAGGGTCATAACATCGAATATGTATGTCACTAAAGTCCATTTGCATCTTCTGCCCCCATCCTCATCCACTAAGCCTCCTCCCCCTCAGTCCCCTTCATCTAGTGCCCCCTCCTCCTACGCCGCACCCATGCTCCTTCACCGCCCCATGATCATCCTCTGTACTCCTTCAACACCCCCTTCTCCCCCTCCCCCTCTCCTCCTCTTCCTAGCTTTGAACAGCACAACGCCCGCCACCACACCACCCTTGCCTTTCGCATCTCTCACCTTCACACCATGGTGGTTGAAGCTCCATGCTCCTCCCCCACTTCAGAACAAACCCATACAAACATCACTTCTCTTTTGTTCCTTTGCTCTGAGCTAAAAATCCAAATAAACCTTGGCAGAGATCGAAACTCTCGAGCCAATCTTCCTTATTGCATGTGTCACAGGAGATGACGACAAATCTTCAAAGCTCTCTCAACATGATTTGAACTTGAAATAGCCGAAAGGGCGTTGTTGCACCTCCTTTGAGATGTCGTAGTTGAATGAGGAGGAGGGAGCCCCATTACCAAAGCATCAAACTCCCATCGGCATCCATTAGCAGTTGAAGTCGATGAAGTTCCGTGCACAAATGAGGAAGACGGAGGAGGTTGGAAGACATGAGGCGAAGGAGGAAGATGGGTGGGGGAATGTTTGGACAATTATGCCCCTCTTAATTGTACCATAGTTTGAAAAAACCATGGTTAAGTTCAACTTAATGATGGCTAAATTAACATATGGGTACAAGTGATAGAACGATAAGAAGTCAGGGGCGGAACTGATATTCTAGAAAAGGGAGGGGCATAACTGATATTGCAATATCTCATAAGGGCACAAGTGATAAATCCTTAATATTTTTATCTATTTTCCTTAACACGTTTTGAACTGATTTTTTTCATCCCATGGATAAAAATAAGTAACACTAGGTAAACACATGAAAAAAATTCCATCAAAAATAGTTGACAAAAAATTCAAAGCCCAGGTTTGCAATTAAGTTCATTTTCCTGACATGTATTTGTTTTTACAACTTTGATTTGTGGAAGCTTGCTTATAAACTTCATTTATAGATATTGATATTAAAGAAAAATATTGAAAAAATCTCAAATACTAAGATTAAATTGATTTTTTGGGAGAATTTTATCCCATGAACCTTAGAATATTTTAAATTACCTACTCGACCTTGTAAACATCGTTGTTATCCTCTCGATCCTATAAGCTTACTCCGTTTAACAATTTGACCCTTCTCGAGTCAAACTAAGTTAACCATTCATGAGTTACTCTAATTAGACACACCAAAACACAATTCAATGGTCATGCAAACTTTCCACCCTCTCTTCTTCTCTTACCCCATCCTCTTCCTATCCCCTCTAAATTCAATTCTCCAAACCGATGTTGAAAAGTCTAGGCGCAAGGGGGAGGGAAGACGAAGGTCCTGGGCACGAGGGAGAGGGAAGATTGAGGTCCTAGGCACGAAGGTGGCGGGCCGGGGGTCTGGACAAGAGGAGGGGCCGGAGGTCTTGGGCGCGAGGGGTAGGGGAGTCAGAGGTCCTGGGCGTGAGGGAGTGGTAGGCTGAAGGTCTGGGCACAAGGGGGATGGGGACTGGAGGTCATGTACGTGAGTGGTAGGGGTGGCGGAGGTCGGAGCATGTAGAGGAGGGTGGCTTGTGGATCTCTATAGGAGGAAAAATGGAGACACAAAGGGTGGTGTCAAGCTCGGGCTTCAGAAGAATGGGTGAAGCTACTTGAAGATCGAAGAGGTGTTGGAGGTTCTTTCCTTCCTGTTTGTCACTGAGGCATTGACAATAAGGCGGGGGAGGGGGCCAGAGATCGGCGTCACGGTGGGGGGGGGTGGTGGAGATTCATGCGGTGCAGGGGGAGGAGGTTGGGAGACACGAGGGGAGCGGGCCGGAGATCGGGCGACACAGGGAGGGGATGGTGTTGGTGACAACTAAGGGAGATGGAGGGGAAGGGGATGTGAGGAGGATGGCGAATGGGGACATCTTTTGTAAATTTGATAAAGAAATAGGACAATATGCATCTTTTTAAATGGAATCTAGTTAAGTTCAACAGTTAAATTAACGGGAGTTACCACAAGTTCTGTGGTGTAAGGGTTAGCAGCTTTACGGGGTGAATGGGATAATAACGATGTTTACAGAGTCGAGCGAGTAATTTACAAAATATCCAAGATTTGTGGGGGTAAAAATACCTTGATTTTTGAATATATTGCACTCAAGGAATTTTACAAATGTGTAGGTGATGAACCTCAGTTTCATCATCTTTATTTATGATAATTAACCCCCTTGCTTAAGGTTTTGTCAATAAATCCCTGTTATTGTCTAATAATTAACAGAGTCCTAAATAAATTAAAAACCACAAAAAAAATAACAAAACAAAATTTAGTGGTATTTTTAGTCTTAAAAATATCCTCAAAAATATTTCGTGTCTTCGTTTGATCTCTTTTCCAGTTTTGGTCAACATGAAACTTGTAGATCTCGTCAAGATCTACAACTTTCATGTTTTGAGTTTTCTCAAATTCGGCCATTATAGCCCTCAAAAATAAGAAAAACCTTCTGAATAATCTGATTGGGCCACGTGGCCCATTCTGGGGGCGCCACGTGGCCCCGCCTCTCTTGTCTCATACGCCCACTTTCTCATCCGTTGGATCTTCCTCAGATCCAACGGCCAGATGACGACCACGTACGCCTTTATTTCCAGCCATCTGATCAAAACCTACTTCGCATCTGCTCCATCCATTCGCGTCGCTCCCTTAGCCTGCCACGTGTCGCCACCGATACCCTCTGATCGCTCCCGATCCCTTAGATCCTCACCGTCCACTACCACTTAATCTATCAGCCGATCGATCATGCCCGAGATTCCATCTGAGCCATCCGTTCGCGCCGCTCCTTCGACACGCCACGTGGCAGCGCCTGATCTCTCCGATCATACCGCCTCGGATCTGATCCTGACCGTCACTCCGCGCCTAAATGCCCGCCGTTGGATCCCCAGATCCAACGGCCAGACGTTATCGTCAACCTCACGACACCCCTCTCTCACACGATTTCCACCGCACGAAGACCTCGCCCCCTTCCATTTTTCCCGTCCTCACCTTCCACCATCTCCACTCGCCAACCGTTCCCCGGTCCTCCCCAGTCAACCACGACCCTCGCACACTCTTCCATTGACCACCAACCTCTCTCCACGCTCCCCATTTTCTCCTCGAAACCCACGTCCCCACCATAGTACCGCCGAGTCATCCCGTCAAATACGCCGCCCTCCTCCTCCGATATCTTTGTCAGCCTTTATGTAGGAAACCTCCCAGCGAGTCCCCGCCCCCCGGTGACAGCGAGGGGGCGGTGAGGAGCGCGAAGACGAAGGTCCGCCTCGGTGATGACCCCTGGCCATGGTAGGCCAGGCCTGCGGAGCTCCGCCTCCGCCAAGCTGCTCCCCGTAGCCGAGGGAGTCCAGCGATGACCGGAGCTCCTCCCAGGAGCTCAAGCACAGGCCCCGCTCCGCCAATCTCCAGGTAAGCTTCCTCTTTCTCCTTTGACTTTTTCTTCTGTTTTCTCTGTTTTAATTAAGCATCTCCGGCCACTTTCACCTTCCCTTAACCTCCTTAAAAGCTCCACACCACATCCCCCGTTCACGCGAAGCCCTCCGCTCACTTCCTCCTTCTTCCAGACCCCATCGCACCTCCGACCCACCTCCTCCGCTCTAGCGGCGGAGGAGGTCCGAGCTCCTCCACATTCTTCACCCCGACGAGCTCCCATTTCATTCACTCACGCAACCACTTCATGCGCTTCGGCTATAGTACTAACCCTGCAGGTCTTCTTCTCAATGAACGGAGCGTCGCCGGAGGGCACTTCTCCTTGGCCGTTCTCGACTCCAACGATCCGATGGACTTCACCAGAGGGACCATCGCATCGCCCGGGCTTTCAGCTTCATCGACGATCCTTCAGGAGCCTCGGGCGAGCTCCACCGAGCCCAGGAAGGAGCGGCGGAGCTAGAGCTTCGTCGCCGGAGTTCAGCTCCCGCCGCCAGCGATAGAGGAGGGAAGAGAAGCAGCTGCCGTTGGATGGTCCTCTCCCAGCGACCATCCAACGGTCCAGATGAAGCCACGTCGACATCTTTCTTCGCCGTTGGATCTAGGCTATCCAATGGAGCCACATTCAGCCACGTGTCGTCATCCAGAGCTTCCCCGAGCCTAGCGACCGAGCCCCAGGCTTGGACGCTCCTGAGCCTCCACCGAGCCTGCACCGAGCTTTGAATTGTCCGAGCCTGACCGAAGCTGCCCCGAACCTCTGCCGAGCCTGACCTTCGTCCGAACCTAGATAGCACGTGCATCACACGTGCTATTCTGGGTAAATTGCAGAGATGCCCATATCTTCTCAAGAATTGCAGAAAGGTCCAGTCCTCACATGCGAGCCACGTGCATCAGGGGTTATTTGCACTTACACCCTTGCGGGTTTATGTAATTGCAAATATACCCCTGCGTGTGGGGTTCATTTACAGGGAAGACCTCGAATTTATTTCTTTTGCATTTTAGTCCTTCCCAGGGACCTTTTTGTAGTTATCTTTTTATGTTTTCTTTGCATTTATGCCCTTACTTTCTTTGTTGAATATCTTGAGCTACGTTTGTCCAATCGAGTTGATTTCAGTTTCGTTTTGAAGCTCTTCTCGTCCTCTTTATTATGACATGCTTAAATTTTAAATTTGACACTATGAACCGTGATGTATTATTTTATTATTTAAGTGTCTTGATTTTTTTATTTATCATGCCTACTTGCTTCATATGTGTAGAGGCTTCTTTATTCCAACTCGGTTTGATTCACGATTTTCTTATGGCTCAAGTGACTTTTATATTGGGCATATCATTCGCTTTGCATGCTCATTTATTTGCATTTTGAAAATTGATAAAAAAATGCATGTTTATTTTAATTGCATTGTCATGTTGTTGCTTTGACCTATATACCTTGAACTCAACACTTAATTAAATACACTTAAATCTGATTAATACGAGAGAGGCTCGTGTCCCTGAGTTCGACCTTGGTTTCTTGCCAAGTAAAAATAATTATCGATCACCTCATTTCGATTCATTATCGCATATATTTAAATGAGATGATCTCTTTGACGACCAATAATCGGCCCGACTACGATGATGATTCCAAGTGTTAATTTAGCATTATTAAAGGGCCGATTTTGCGGCTCGTCAGTAGTTACCTACGTATAATTCATATTATCCCCTACTAACTTTTACATCTTTAATAAAAAATTAACTTTACTAGAATAAATGCTAAAAAAATTGTAAGAGTCAAAAATCAAAAGGTTGATTTAGATCTCTACCCACTGTAGGTTGCTGAAGCATTTCAGTTTAAATATCCATTGAAATATGGACTCCCAATGCTTCAATTGAGTTTCTGTGGAATTAATCATAACTACTTTGTTCACGAGATGGGAGACACTAATCATTAATGTTCCAAGTAGATTTTGAGTTCCAAGTAGATTTTGAATGAGTTATGGGTGATTTCAACCGTTTGCATTCAATCTATATAGTGTTTCAGTGATCTGATGCCCTATGGAAATCTAATCGGATCAGTTGTGTTTGCAAGTTATAACAACAACGCGATTCATCTCACAATGTTTTTGAAATCAAGCGGACACTGAACCGGTATCAAAAAAATTGAATCGGGTTAGATCATGAAATTAAACCGGTTCAACTGGATGATGACGTCATTATTTTTTAAAATCAGATTAAACAGAATTTGTAAGGAAAAAATGGTTGAACCGTGTGAGTAAATCATAATGAACTAAAATATATACTTTAATTAAGATATAAACAGAATTTGTAAGGAAAAAATGGTTGAACCATGTGACTAAATCATAATGAACTAAAATATATACTTTAATTAAGATATTCTTGTAGATCCTCACGCAACAGAGATCGAAGCTTCTGTAGATCCAGGAATTGAAATACAAAGGTGTTGGATTTTGTGTAGATATCACATCACATCTTCTTGATGTGAAGCTATATACTTGCAACATCTGCTCGAGAGAACCAACCTTATGGTATGGTGGTAGAAGCAGTGAATTCCCACTCTAAAGACCAGAGTTCAACCACACCCTCCTCACCTTAATCACTAAAAAAGACATCAGCTCCAGACGAAGAAGGAATCATCCCATGGAACCCCTTCTTTTCCAACAAAATAGAAAAATCTAATAGTTTATTGATAGGAATGAAAGCGATACCAACTCTACCCTGATACCAGTTGATAGGATACGAAGCACCTTACACAGATACATATACGCAATCGACCACCATCACTGAAGTACGTGAAAGAAAGAACGACTAGATATAACGATGGTTGGTTACCTCTCACGACCATCTGAGAAAAAGATTGCTATAAATTAGAACGAGTACAACTCTCTATGTTCCATCGCTCTTTCATCTCTTTCTTCTCCCCCTCTCCCTTTCTCTAGGGGTTACAATGTTCTTGTGATGGTGTTGAAGCAATACCTCCACCCCTCTATATATAGCACAATTACAATCCCATAGTCCTATTCCCAATAGGATTATAAATAAAACACAATTCAACTATTATTAAGATAAGAAGTCCAATCTCATTAGGATTCTCAATCCTAATATGACCATAGCCCTAACAATCTCTCATTTGAGTTGAATTCCATCATAATCTTTTCATCTTGGTTTTGTACTGAAGCATCCTCGTCATCTATAGGTCTTGTTAGTAGGAACTCATCGTCTCTGGGTAACACACCCGTCGCTGGGTGCCTTCAACGTGCTACCTTGCACGATATTCTGGTAGTCACTGCTACCAATATTCTTTGACACCTCAGATCGATTTCTCCAAAAGACCACCATATCATAGCTTCTGAGGATTGCACATCTACTGCATCGCAACGTCTCGTTAACATCGATCCTCACTTTGATTCGTCACATCGTTAATACGTCTTGAACTGATAAGGGTACAAGTGATAAATCCTTGATATTGCAATATCTCATAAGGGTACAAGTGATAAATCCTTAATATTTTTATCTATTTTCCTTAATACGTTTTGAACTGATTTTTTCATCCCATGGATAAAAATAAGTAACACTAGGTAAACACATGAGAAAATTCCATCAAAAATAGCTGACAAAAAATTCAAACCCCAGGTTTGCAATTAAGTTCATTTTTCTGACATGTATCTGTTTTTACAACTTTGATTTCAGGAAGCTTGCTTATACACTTCATTTATAGATATTGATTTTAAAGAAAAATATTGAAAAAAATCTCAAATACTAAGATTAAATTGATTTTTGGGGAATTTTATCCCATGAACCTTAGAATTTTTTAAATTACCTGCTCGACCTTGTAAACAACGTTATTATGCTCTCGATCCTGTAAGCTTACTCCGTTTAACAATTTGACCCTTCTTGAGTTAAACTAAGTTAACCACTCATGAGTTACTCTAACTAGACACACCAAAACACAATTCAATAGTCATGCAAACTTTCCACCCTCTCTTCTTCTCTTACCCCATCCTCTTCCTATCCCCTCTAAATTCGATTCTCCAAATCGATGTTGAAAAGTCTAGGCGTAAGGGGGAGGGAAGACGAAGGTCTTGGGCACGAGGGGGAGGGAAGATTGAGGTCCTGGGCACGAAGGAGTGGCGGACCGGGGTTCTGGATGCGAGGAGGGGGCCGGAGGTCCTGGGCGCGAGGGGTAGGGGAGTCAGAGGTCCTGGGCGCGAGGGGGTGGTAGGCTGAAGGTCTGGGCACAAGGGGGATGGGGGCTGGAGGTCATGTACGTGAGTGGTAGGGGTGGCGAAGGTCGGAGCATGTAGAGGAGGGTGGCTTGTGTATCTCTATAGGAGGAAAAATGGAGACGCAAAGGGTGGTGCCAAGCTCGGGCTTCAGAAGAATGGGTGCAACTACTTGAAGATCGAAGAGGCGTTGGAGGTTCTTTCCTTCCTGTTTGTCACTGAGGCACTGACAATAAGGCGGGGGAGGGGGCCAGAGATCGGCTCACAGTGGGGGGGGGGGGGTGTGGAGGGGGGAGGGGAGATCATGCGGTGCAGGGGGAGGAGGTTGGGAGACACGAGGGGAGCGGGCCGGAGATCGGGCGACACGGGGAGAGGATGGTGTTGGTGATAACTAAGGGAGATGGAGGGGAAGGGGATGTGAGGAGGAGGGTGAATGCGGACATCTTTTGTAAATTTGGTAAAGAAATATGACAATATGCATCTTTTTTAATGGAATCTAGTTAAGTTCAACAATTAAATTGACGGGAGTTACCACAAAATCTGTGGTGTAAGGGTTAGCAGCTTTACGGGGTCAACGGGATAATAACAATATTTACATGATCGAGCGGGTAATTTACAAAATATCCAAGAATCGTGGGGTAAAAATACCTTGACTTTTTGAATATATTGCACTCAAGGAATTTTACAAATATGTAGTTATCTACGTATAACCCATATTATCCCGTACTAACTTTTACATCTTTAATAAAAAAATTAAATTTACTAGAATAATGCTAAAAAAACTGTAAGAGTAAAAAATCAAAAGGTTGGTTTTAGATCTCTACCCACTGTAGGTTGCTGAAGCATTTCAGTTTAAATATCCATTGAAATATGGACTCCTAGTGCTTCAATTGAGTTTCTATGGAATTAATCATAACTACTCTGTTCACGAGATGGGAGACACCAATCATTAATGTTCCAAGTAGATTTTGAGTTCCAAGTAGATTTTGAATGAGTTACGGGTGATTTCAACCATTTGTATTCAATATTTATAGTGTTGCAACGATCTGATCAACCATGGAAATCTAATCGGATTTTGACTGATCAGTTGTGTTTGCAAGTTATAACAACAACACTGATTCATCCGACAATGTTTTTGAAATCGAACTGGAAATTGAATCGGAAGTCTCGTACAAAAGATTGAATCGGGTTGGATCATGGAACCAAATCGGTTCAATCGAATGATGACATCATTATTTTTTAAAATATATACTTTAATTAAGATATCCTGGTAGATCCTCATGCAGCGGAGATCGAAGCTTATGTAGATACGGGAATTGAAATACAAAGGTGTTGGATTTTGTGTAGATATCACATCACATCTTCTTGATGTGAAGCTATACTTGCAACATCAACTCGAGAGAATCGACCTTATGGTATGGTGGTAGAAGCAATGAACTCCCACTCTGAAGACCAGAGTTCAACCACACCCTCCCCACCTTAATCACTAAAAAAACATCAGCTCGAGACGAAGAAGGAATCATCCCATGGAACCCCTTCTTTTCCAACAAAATAGAAAAGAAATCCAATAGTTTATTGATGGGAATGAAAGCGGTACCAACTCCTCCCTGATACTAGTTGATAGGATACGAGCCACTTATACAGATACATATGCGCAATCGACCACCATCACTGAAGTACGTGAAAGAAAGAACAACTAGATATAACGATGGTTGGTTACCTCTCACGACCATCTGAGAAAAAGATTGCTATAAATTAGAACGAGTACAACTCTCTATGTTCCATCGCTCTTTCATCTCTTTCTTCTCCCCCTCTCCCTTTGTCTAGGGGTTACAATGTTCTTGTGATGGTGTTGAAGCAATACCTCCACCCCTCTATATATAGCACAATTACAATCCCATAATCCTATTCCCAATAGGATTATAAATAAAACACAATTCAACTATTATTAAGATAAGGAGTCCAATCTCATTAGGATTCTCAATCCTAATATAACCATAGCCCTAACAATCTCTCATTTGAGTTGAATTCCATCATAATCTTTTCATCTTGGTTTTGTACTGAAGCATCCTCGTCATCTATAGGTCTTGTTAGTAGGAACTCATCGTCTCTGGGTAACACACCCGTCGCTGGGTGCCTTCAACGTGCTACCTTGCACGACATTCTAGCAGTCACTGCTAGCAGTATTCTTCGACGTCTCAATTCGATTTCTCTAAGAGACCATCATATCACAGCTTCTGAAGATTGTACATCTACTGCATCGCATCGTCTCGTCAACGTCGATCCTCGTTCTGATCTGTCGCATCGTGTCCCTTCAATAATGTTGAACATGGCTCTTATAACAGTTGATGGGAATGGAGATGGTACTAACTTTGCTCTGATACCAGTTGATAGGATGCGAACCACCTGATACGGATACGGATGCGTAATCGACCATCACCATTGAAGCACGTGAAAGAAAGAACAAATGGATATAATGATGATAGGTTACATCTCGCGACCACCTGAGAAGAAAGATCGCTATAAATTAGAACGAGTACAACTCTCCCCGTTCTCTCGCTCTCTTATCTCTTTCTTCTCTCTCTCCTTCCCCTTTCTCTAGGAGGTTACATTAGCCTAGTTACAATCCCATAGTCCTATTCTCAATAGGGTTATAAATAAATACAACTTAACTACTATTAAGTAGGAGTCCAATCCCAATAGAATTCTCAATCCTAATGTGAATCTAATCCTGACATTTATACGCATCACCTTGAAGGTGAGATCTTCAGAACTTACACAAGTGCACATTTCTTGAAATAGCTTAATTAAAGAGGACAAATTACAATATCGATCCACCTAATTCCATAAACGGCACATCATTATCCAGCCTTCTAACATTCAAATAAATTTGCATTCGCATGGAACATTGTAAACTATATTTTGTTCATATTTTTGCAAGAATTTTCGTTGCCCATTTCATTTTTCAGCATTTTCGTGTTTTAAGTTCTTATCACAATTAGTTTGATTTCACTGTATTTTTTTTTGCTAAAAATAAATCATCAAATAATATCCTTAGGTAAATAGCTTCTCATTTCTTTTGTCTTTTTAAAAAACCACTCATATCCATTTAAATTTTAGGGTAAATTACAATTTGGGTCCCCATCTATGGATCCGATCCCAGAATGGGTCCCGATCTTTAAATTGTAACGATTCGGATCCCAGGACCATTTAGGAAATGGAAATTTTGGGGTTCATGACGAATATGCCCTTGTTGGGAAGGGAATGGGGGTTGGGCTCCAACTTTTAAACAAGGGCATACTTGTCATTAGTCCTAAAAAGTTCCTTACATTAATGGCCCTGGGACCCGAATCGTTACAATTTAAAGATCGGGACTCATTCTGGGATCGGACCCATAGGTGTGGACCAAATTGTAATTTACCCTAAATTTTGAAAACCAATTTCACTTTTCCCTTATTATTTTGATTTAAACTCAATATATTCAAAATCCATAAATAAGTACGAGTAGCCCTTAGACAACTCTATATCGTATATTTTTTATATTTTAATATTAAGCTTAGTTATTTTCTAAAATTAAACACATCAAACTAGTGTTTTAATACTTTTTCAGTTTTTAACAATTCAAAATCATTTTGATAAATCTCGGAATTTTTACTCTAAAAAATTTCAATAAAAAACTTAAAATATTCGAAATCTTACATAAAAAACAAATAAAAAAACTGAAAAACACCAACAAAAATCTAAAAATTACTAGATTAGCAATAGGCAGTACTAAAATATAAAAATACTAATAATTGATGATTACTACTTCTTACCTATTATAGACATTCAAAAATATTTAAAACATAAAGTATAATTGAAAAAGTTATATGAATAAAGAAAACTAAAATATAAGACATTGATAAAAAAGCGAACTTTAACTTTTATCCGTAACCATGTTGTAATGAATTGATAGATATTTTAAAAGGAAGAAGGTAATTTATTCTCCAGTATCTAAACTAGATGTTATCTTCGTGTATTCAACATCCGTTTCTATAGGATTATTAATAAATAAAATAAAAATCAAGCTTTGAATTTTATGCTTAAGGATGTTTTAATGATTGACCTGTCTTTAAAATTAATGAAACACTATATTTGGTTATTAGTACTCTAATGCGAGGATGATTGCTCTAGCTTTATGATATTGCTTATTATTATTGTAACCCAACATGAGTAGTTGAGCAGATATAGTAATAGCCAACACGAGTGACTCCTTTGTTGTTATGGACATGTGAGCATCGGTATGGGAGCATTACATTTTGAGTAGTTTACCTTGCTTCCATTTACATCTCGATATTCTTGAGATCCATACTGTATTGCGATACTTTTGAAAGTATTTTCGTATATATCATCATCATTATTATTATTAGAAAAAATGAATATTTATTTTGAGACTATTTACATGCCTATTCCACGAGCCAACAAAAATGTGGCATCCTTTTGATAAGATTGTGAAGATTATATTATATCACAATTGTAACGAACCCAATCGTCCAAGGATGACGCGGAAGCAAGAATTCGACATACATTTTGGGATCATTACTCATGGCATCAATTACAACATAAAAGAACAGTAAAGAACCATCTAAAAAAACTTTTCCATAATAATAGTAAGGTCATAATTCCAAGAATCCCCTCTCCCTCCTCCAGAAAAGATATGTAAATATCTATAACCCTCACTAATGATGTGTTGTCCAAGCTTTCACCCTCAATTGGACACATGGAACTCCCCATAATCATTCTCTCGGTCCCCTCTCCCATGCTCGTTCTCTCACGCACTCATATCCTCGCATAACACACGCACATGCACGTGCGCGCACACTCTCTCTCCCTCCTCTCTCCACTAGCCCAATCCCCTCTCCTACACCCGTTCTCTCTTGCACTCACCCCCATAACTCTCTCTCTCTTGCTCTCTTTCTCTCCCCTCCCTCCGATGTTTCATCTCTCTACCATTGTTTTCTATATTCAGAATAATATATTAATCCTAATTATTTGGAGAATGACGTTTTAATTGGAATTTAAAAGAGGCTTATACATTAAAAAAGAAAATATATGCATACATGTGAAAGAACTGATATGCATGTATATGATCAAATATTCAACTACGAATATTATTTAACATCAAACTTCTATTTATATTTGAATTTCATGACAAATTAAATTTTTATTATAATATTCTAACATAATTGTTACATTTTCAAAGAAAAAATTGGAAAATGATTAGAACAATCATAAAATATCATATATTATCATTACTGATGCTTTGAATTACAATTTTTTATATTACAAAATATTTTTGTTATAAATTTATTTTATTTTATTAATAATAATCAAAATATTAATCTATGAAAACCCACGAGCATCATTATTCATCATTTCAAATATTTTTATATGGACATCCTATATAAAAATATTTCTTGAGAAAATTTCATTAACATAAAATATATCATATGTAGTCATATTTTAAGGTTATAAACTATGCATTGCCCCTATAATATTATGTATATATGCTATATTAAATTGAAGTGAGTGCGTGAAAAAAGTATATTACAATGTGTTACACCATAATATTGGATTATAAAAATAAATCTTAATTTTTAATAAATGCTACAATTAATGAAAATATAAAAGATATAACATATTTTTAGTAACATTATGTTCTATATGGCAGATAAAATAATAAGAAATTAAATATATTAGTTATTATAGTCACATTCAATCAATCCACACCGTTATATTTTAGAAAGTAAATCGACCAAGCAAAATACTATTTGCAATGTCTAAGAAATCTAAAAAGTATAAGAACATCTGAAGAAAATCGTATTTTCTTATTGATAAAGAAATTCTGAATAATTATCACAATATCTAAAACATGATTTACATTTATTATTGAGTTTACACAATATAAGGGATCAATTTTCAGAATATACACATTTCTAGTATATTTTCTCAACTTGAGAAAATCAATAGTATTGGTATACTTTATTTTTATGAAGGAGAATCTTGATCTTTTAATAAACTTTAGCCTCACAAGAATAAGATTGATAATTATTTAGAAAATTACAACAATGATCTTGATAACTAATAGATTTTACATTCATTCTCGCAGCGAAGCACGAGTGTGTACTATCTATAACC
The DNA here is from genome assembly GCA_037367405.1 of Ottelia alismoides. Lineage (NCBI taxonomy): Eukaryota > Viridiplantae > Streptophyta > Magnoliopsida > Alismatales > Hydrocharitaceae > Ottelia > Ottelia alismoides. The sequence continues at coordinate 178,129 of JAZKJV010000850.1, read as the reverse complement.
CATACTATTGTTGCGATTACATTCCAACATTTCTATAACACTACCATGTGTAACCCTCCCTTTTCCCCTACCCACTCTCAAACCCTCTCCCTCTCCCTCAATTTTCTCTCCAACATGATCTCTCCACACCTCCCACCTATATTTATATTTAGTAAAGATGCCAAATTAACCCATCTCCACTCCATGTGACCTCAAAAAAATAAAACCTCTCTCCACTCATGCGATCTCTTTCTCTCTCTGACTCAATTAAAATGTAGGCAGCTTTAACACCTACAACACATCAAATGTGATGTTAAAATCTCGTAATATAATAAATAAGTTAAAAATGATTTTAAAACTTAATTTCATATATATAAATCATACAATAAAGCGATAAAAAATAAAAAAGGCAAAGATAAAAATAAAATAAAATTTAAAAATAATTTCAAATCTATGCTTAACTTATTACAAGATACAGATAATGCAATAAATAATAAAGCTAAAAATAACTTATGAAAATGATAATGATATATTTTTACTAAATTATTAATAATAAAATTTAAATAATCTAAAATGATATAATAGTAGATATTTTTTTAAATCTAATACATATGTATACCTTATTTTTTTCTTACCTTTTAAAATTAGGGTGACATATAAATATTAGATTTCATTTTAGTTATATTAATTGAATGGATTGGATATGTTTTCACATTATTTCTCAAATATTTTAAATGCTAATAAATTTCTAGCTTACATTTTGGAAACCATTGATCAAATAACTATGTTATATGTAATAATTTAAATAAAATTAATATATAATATATAAAAAAATCAAAAAAAATAAACAAATATTTTATCATGATGATTTGAATAAAATTATAAATTCAAATAATAATTTAATTCATTAGTTTTTTCATAAAATCTATTTAAAAGTCTTAATCTAATATATAAGTATGTTTATAGAATAATCTATACAAATACATTTGTTTCTTATATATTATTTTTTTTTAAAAAGTGGCATGCATGTATTGAGTTTCATTTTGTATTTAAATATTTTTTGTATAGACATATATATTTATATATTTATAGGAAATAAATATTATCGTACTAAGAAAATATTAAGATATAATATACATGCATATTGTAGTAGATACATTGATGTCATGTTTGATATATATCATAATATTGAATGATGAAATTAATATAAGTTACATATAAGCATTTTGAAATTATGTTCCATTTTCTATTATCATCTCTCTATTGTAAGTATTTTATTTTTCAATACATTTTGATAAACAACCCTACAAAATTAATATCTATAGTGTAGATAATGTCTTAAATAACATTTGAATTCAAGAAAAATATCAAATAAGATGGAACTAATTGCAAAAAATTTTATTTTTAATCATCTATCATCGTTAGCTAATCCATGTTAGATTTTTTAATATACACAGAACCAACAATATAAATGAAAGATTGATATGAAATAAAAAAGATATGAAAAATCATATTTATATATTTTGCAAATATGATCTAATCACACTTTTATTATATAAAAAACATGTAATTTGATGTCTTTGTTGTTTGACATGCTTTTCCAATATTAGAAGAAATGCATACAGCCCGTCACAAAGCATGGGTATGCATTCTAGTATATCATATAAAAGGGATAGTAACTATTTGGAAACTACAAATAATATTTATATGAGAAATGTGAGAGGTGAGGGAGTTTGTAATATATAGAATGTTTCTAAAAATCAAAGAAGTGAGTAAAATCTAACCATTGAAGAAGTAAAGAATAACATCAACATATAGGAGAACCATTTCAAAAAGGTTAAAACTTGAGATTTAAATGAACGAGAGAAGATAGTTGGTTCTATGAATAAAGGGTTAGATAATGAGATTTTGAGATATTGATGATTCTGACGTACTTTTGCTTGTTGATCAAGAATATGCACAAAATATAAGACTATTTTTCAAGATAAAAAAAACATGCAATATGTGACATCTGTGTTATTTTCTTGTCCTTGACCTCCAAAGTCTTTAAATCACTTGAACTTCTGGAAATGAGTCTTTTTGTAAGTTGTTTCTGATCCCTAAGCCTTCAAATTGAGTCTTTTAGAGTGCCTTTAAGCTTTGAGTTGGCTTCATAGCTTTTCTACACTTTTCATCACCGAGCTTATATCTGCAAGTTAACCAAGTTACAAAACAAATATACAATAAGATCATTAGTAAAATCTAAGTCACTAACAACTAGCTTTGGCTTGAGGAAATCTCAATAATTATTTTAATAACTTTGTTAATTTTAGCTCCTAATAGTTTGTCTAGGTTTTCCTTACCCTTAGTTAATTTTGCTAAGTTATTAATATGGATGTGTGTGTTTTTCTTTACTTCTGCAACAGTATCTTCTAGTATATCTATGCTAGTTATAAAAGCTTTAATTTATTTTTCATGATGTTGTTGCAATTAAAAAAATAGTTGGTGAATTCATGAATAATTTCCTTTAGTAGACCTATTTCATTTTCATGCTTATCTACTATGGTGCGTGCATTAGATATTTGTAGTGTATTTTCCTCCTTCAGTTAACAACTAATTCATGGAAAGTAGAAATGTCGTCTTGTAATTCTTCTATAGTGGGTTCATTAGTAGTTACCACGTCATTGTGAAATGCCATCAATCTGCACATGCATTCTTCCTTTTTGGAGTTGTCTGGTCAACTCCAAAAGAACTAGATGAGTTGGAGTCAAGGAATCCCAAGCTACTTGGAAAGCTTTCCTCTTTGGGTGCTTGCGATGGTGTTTGTGGGGTTCCCTTCTTCTTTCCTTTTATGTTCCCTTTCCTTACTAGATTCATGGTTGTTTGACTCTTGGTGGTAGCTCTTCCTAAGTAGCGGACAATACTTATCGAAATGTCCTTCATTCTTGCAGTTGAAGCATTCTAACTCGTTTCCTTTCCTACGACTATCGTTCTTAAAAATCTTTTGAACTTTTGGGTGAGCATAGATAGATCATCTTTAGAGCTTTCATCCGATAACATGGCTTTAGTTGCTTAAAGAGAAATATTCTTTTTCTTCTCAACTTTCACTTCTAGTTCTATAGAATATGTCTTCTCAACTTCATAGGAGAGTAATTTTCCAACTAGCTCATCAACAATCAGGTTGTGGGTATTTGCTTCCATGATGATAGTTGTCATCGTGCTCCTACTGAAGTAAGAGATCTAATGATCTTCTTGACTTGATCCAATTCAGTAATCTCTACACTAAGATCAGAAGGCATTTGGAGCAACTCGTATCTTTGTTGATGAATACTGACTTGCTCCTTCAACTTGTTGGTACTGAAAAATGGTGTATCCCTTCTTCATTTATCACACATAAGATTGTGTTCATGGACGTTGATTTGTAGGTTTCTCTCTTCTTGTCAGCATCTGGCATAACACCTTCGGCTGGCTTGGGCCTTGTGTACCTAGATTATATGATGTTCCAAATATCTATGTCTTTTGATTCAAGAAAGATTTGCATTCTAACCTTTCAGCAGTTGTAGTTAGTCTTGTCAAAATGTGGATGCATGACAGTGGACTGACTTTCATATTTATTGCTTGTTGATGTCGCCATATGTGATGCCGAATGCCGATAAAATAAATAGTAAATGCTCATAAAATTAATACATTAATAATACATATACTACAATGGAAATAAACTAATAACATGTTGTTATATTGTAGTCCAAGAAATAATTCAATCTAAAAATCGTAAATATAAGGATTTGAGAATTGTATTCTCTCGCTATTTTTAATAAATTCACTCATTCAAATTAAGTAAAATCAACTCCATTGTATAAATATTATTAACATTAACTAAAAAATGCTAGAAAATACTAACTTATATATATGTATGTGTAATAAATCCAAACCCTAATTTGAAACCAAAAAGTTGTAAAGTCAAATGTCTTTCACATACATTTCCTATGATCCCATACTCACTTTTAATTAATGTATACTCATTTCTCTATAAATAAAGACCAAATTCAAAAGAATCGGAGTTCATATGCGAAACTTTGAATTTGGGGTCAGAGTGTACATTCTCATTTCATGAACATAATTGAGTCTTTTTATTTTGTTTCTTTTTCACGCTTTTTCTTTGTGTTATGATTTAATAAAATGCATTAAAATTATAATCCAAGAAAAAATCTAACAATTAGAGAAAAAGGAATAATGTGATTTTGTATATACTATATATAATTGTCCCTTTCATTATTTTTATTTGATCCTTTCTTTAATTACTAAAAATAAAAAATTAGACTATTTGTTAACAATTAAATGGTATTTTATAAAAAAATATTAAATTTAAATATTATTTTGGATAAAATCAAAGAGAAATATACATAATATTAAAAAATACGCATTTTATTCATATAAAATAATCTAAAATTTTTTATAGTGTACATATAGTTCATTTTGATTTTGAGGTCTTCATGACTTGTAAATGTCATTAAGACCTATAAATTTTATGTTGAACATTTTTTCATCTGAAGCATTCTCTATTTTTAAATCCTTTTCTTTTATCATCTCACTTTGATCATATAATCAACACACCACATTTATTATGCAATTCACCTATTCTTTCAATGTCACCCCACATTATTGACCACTCAATCAACGGTGCACTTACCCCTTCCAATAGTCAATCAGAGGTGAGAAGGTGTTGACCCTTCGGTCAATACCCTCTCCACCCAACTTCAGGTGCATGTGCCCCCACCCTGCTCTCCCTTTCGTATCTTTCTGCATCTGCGCCCATACCCGACCAGACCTAAGGCCAGACTTCACGCGACCCATATCCAAGAACCCCTTTCGTGGTTTCTCCATAGATCTAGTGCGTTGCCATCCAGCATCTGTCTTTGAAAATGAACTCCATCTCCACCATGATTTCCCTCACTTCCCTTCCATCGTCGGGGATCACACATAAATCTTGCCAACTCCAGCCTGTCGCCACCACTAGGGTTGTAAATGAGCCGAACTTGAGCGAACCAACCCAGGCTCGGTTCAGCTCGTTTAGCATAGTTTCAGGCTCGGACTCGGTTTGGCTCGATAAAATGAAAACTGTAATCAGGTTCGGTTCGGCTCGGGTAAGGTTCGTAAAGGTTCGGTTTGGCTTGTTAAAGGTTTGTTTAAGAATAAATGTTGTGCATACGTTTCTATTCAAAGGAAAAAACCGCAACTGCATGGGAGGGTTTTATGGGGTTTCGAACATAGGGAATAGGGACTTAGAGAGTGTATGATTGGATGGGTTTGGAAAAATAAGTGAATGTCCTTATGTTAATATATAATGTATTTTTTCCTTATATAGACAATATATATACTCTCATATATGTATGCGTGTATATAATCGAACTTTTAACGAACCGAACCTGAGCGAACCTATGTTTTTGAGGTTCGGTTCGTTTATTTAATCGAGCTCAAATTCGTGTTCAGGTTCGGTTCGTTTATTTTCGAATCGAATATGAACCGAACTTTTAACAAGCTGAATCTGAGCGAATGTCGGACCTGAGAATTTTCTGACAACCCTAGCCACCACCAACCCCAACTATGCTGACTCGAACAATTCATCGACACCCTCGAATCACCTATGAAACCCTCATCTCTCTCTCTCTCTACTACAAAATGGACTTACCCAATTTTAAACCTTTATTCGCCAATCATTGAGTGAAGCTCGAGCTTTAGCATCTGATCGAGGAATATGCCCTTATTTTCAGTCATGTGGTAGATGCCATAGCGGATCTAGAATCCTAGGCCAAGGTGGGGTCGATTTACATAGCATCCAAAAAATGGATTTTTACACTTTTCTCTTCCGAGTTTTTCCAATAAAACTTATGACACTAACTTTTTTTGCGATTACACATGTGCCCTTATATTCTTACATCATTCACGGTAGTATCTTTCCATTATTACATTCACGGTAGTATCTTTCCATTATTACATTGATGGGTGCCCACATACTACACTAATGGAAGGGTAATATTGTAAATTTCATAACAATATACATGCACACGTGTAATTGCCAAAAAAAGGACATAAGTGCTATTAGAATAATTCAAAAGGTCACAAATGTAAAAAATCTCAAAACAAAAAGGTTAAAAAGGAGTAAAACATAAAGGTATAGTTGAAAAATACAAAACCATGGTATAGTATAATAGAAGAATAGAAAAGATGCCCAACTTAACCTCTAGACTAAACACAAACCCCTCCCATTATGCTCTTCCTATATTTAATAATAGGGATTTTATCACTTGTGCCCCTCTGAGATCTCGCAATTTCAATTATACCCCTATCTTTTTGGTAATATCAGTTGCGCCCCTCACTTCTTGCTATTTTATCACTTGTGCCCCTCGGTAGTTGCCGTCCATCCACAGTCCAAACGGACGTTAACTTTGAGGACATAAGCGGTATTAATTTTAAAAAAATGGTTATATAGTCATTTTATATCCTCTTCCTCATCCTCTTTTCTCTTCTTCCTCTTCAGTCTTTCTTCCTCCCTTCTCTTCCTCCTCCATAGCTCCTCCCTCCTCCTCGAGCTCTCGTGCAGCCTCCCCGGAGCCTTCAGCTCCGTCCACGTGCCTCGCCTCCGTCTTCCTCCTCCTCCGCTCCCGCACCTCCCCCCTGCGCCCCCCGCACTGCCCCCTGCACCTCCCCTCCTCACCCAGCCCCAGCCCCACACCTCCTCCCTCCGCCCCCTGCACCTCCCCCCTCCGCCGCCGCACTGCCCCCTGCACCTCCCCTCCGCGCCCAGCCCCAGCCCCGCACCTCCCTTCCGCCGCCGCACTGTCCCCTGCACCTCCCCTCCGCGCCAGCTCCTCCGAGAAGCCTGTCGCCTTCATCACCGTCGTCCCCGCCCGCATCCGCGCGCGTCACTCCGTGATCCCCATGGTGGAGGTCAACTTCCTCTGCGTCCACAAGAAGCTCCGCTCCAAGCACCTCGCCCCCGTCCTCATCAAGGAGATAACCCGCCGCGTCCACCTCCAGGTTGTCTGGCATGCCGCCTACACCGCCGGTGTCGTCCTCCCCACCCCCATCACCTCTTGCCAGTATTGGCACCGCTCCCTCAACCCCAGGAAGCTCATCGACGTCGGCTTCTCCCGCCTCGCCCCTCGCATGACCATGAGCCGCACCTCCCCTCCGCGCCAGCCCAGCCCTGCACCTCCCCTCCGCGCCTAGCCCCAGTCCCGACCCCTGCGCCCCCTGCCCTGCCTCCCCCCACACCCCCACGACCCCTGCACCCCCTACCCTGCCTCCTCCCGCGCCCCTAGGCCCCACGCCCCCGCGAACCTACCTCCCCCGCGCTCCTGCGACCCCGCGCCCCCCTAGCCTCGTTGCCCCCGCGCCCCCGGGTCGTCCTCGTCCGCCGTCCCTAGGTCACCTCCAGGACTTTCAGTTTTTTTAATTTGAGATAAATTTTTTGATTAATTGATTCATGAAAATTCATCAAAAAAATTCAATAAAATTCACCGTTTGATATGTAATGAGTGATATATCCGTGAAAATGCAAAAATTTTAAAGATTCGATGGATGCATGAATGTGTAATTAAGAGAGAGAAATTTTGAAGAGAAAGGAAGAAGGACAAATGGAGGAGGAAGAAGATGAAGGAAGAAGTGTGGACAATAATACCCCTCTTAACTGCACCAAGGTTTGGAAAACCATGGTTAAGTCAACTCATTGACAATCAATCTGACGGAAAGGCACAACTGATGACGGAGAAAGGAGTGAGGGGCATAACTGATATTACCAAAAAGATAGGGGCATAACGGAAATTGCGAGATCTCAGACGGGCACAAAGTGATAAAATCCCTTAAAAATACCCTTTACTTTTGGGCCCAAGCATTGGATCCGAATCCAAAGTCCCATAGCAACTCCTGCCCTTCCAAATTTCAAACTCCTCCACACCCCCCCCCCTCCAACGTTCCCTTTTCCTCCAAAATCGGCGGTGACATTTCGTCGAACGGGTGGTAGGTGCCACCAAAACTGCTCGAGATTCTCTCGCCATACCATCCACAGGTACCCACGCCGTCTCTCTCTCTTCTGTGCGTCCTTCTCTCTACTGGTGTTAATAATGCCAATTTGTAACGCTCACCATTCTTTGATTTGTACGGGACGAACGCTCTGACATGTGGTTGTTCGATATTTGTTCTGAAAATTCAAATCTCTTATATTCTGAAGCCATTACTCGAGTTGGGCTCTTCTCGAATTTGTTAATTATGCATATAAAGTTTAGAGTTTCTTTCTTTTTAAGGGCTTTCATACATGTTGGCAGTTTGCCCTAAATATGTTCTTTTTTGCGGTTTTGAATTTTGGTTGTTATCTAATCTTTCTTGATGAGAATATCAACCCAAGATTTGTCCAATTTGAGTTGTTCGGCATTTCATTAGGTAATTTTTTGCCACTCTAGTGCAGGAGGAACTGTAGATCGTGAGATATGGAAATGGAGGGAGCGTATAAAGTGTTGGAGGAGCAGAAGGAAGCTCTGGAAAAGATACTAATCGGGTATCGTGGGAAACTTGAGCTCTCAGATAGCCTGGGGAAAGCGTACAATGAACTGCTGCCCAAGTTCCAGGAGGCTAAGAAGGAGATTGATCGTCAATCGAGAGAAATTGGTGTTAAATCAGAGGAGATTGAATTAATGAGGAAGACGTGTGAAGATTTGAAGTCCTCGTTACGTGAGAAAGAATGTGCTATCCGGCAAGTGAGTGCGGCGAATGAGCAGATTCAGTTGACTTGCAAACAGAAGGTGGAGGAAGCCGAAGCTCGAAACTGCAAGCTGGCCTCATCTTTGCTTGAGGCCAGTGGAAAAGCTGAAGAAAATGCAAGACAGATTGATGCTTATAAGAAAGAGACGGAAAGGCTCAAATTGCTTTTGTCCGATTCTCAAAAGAAATGCTTAGAAGCAGAAAAGAGAGCGCAAGCTGCGAAGGAATTGCGGGAACGTGAGGGAAGTGATATCAAAAGTAGAGCAGGAGATGACCAAGATTGGAGAGAAGCTCAAGTGGAAGGTGGAGCAGTTCAAGCACCTCGAAGAAGCCCATGGAAAGCTGCAAATGTTCTTTCATGAATCCGAGGAGGAGTGGAGGGCCGAGAAATCACGGCTTGTTGATGAGATGTGCACCCTCCAGACTAACTTGGAATCCCAATCTAGAGTTGTGGGGGATCTCCAGTTGAGGCTGCAAATGTGCAACCAGGCATTAGCACACGAAGAGAGCCGAAGAAAACTCATGGAGATTCAGGTCTCAGAATCGAGAACATCGTACGAGAATGTGGTCATGGAGTGCGAAGAAGTGAAGAGGGTAATCCAGAAGTTGACACAAGGCAGAGATGAGGAGATTGCCGATGTAAGAAACATTCTTGCTTCCAAGGAATCACGGCTAAAGGAGGTTGAGATTCGAAATATGCTTCTCGTGCAAGAGAATCAGAACTTGCAGACGTCAGTGGAAGAACTAAAAGTTGATTTGGACTCTGTAGTTAAGTCGAAGATGGAGATTGATAAGGATGAGAGGAAGCATGCGCATAACCTTGAACGAGAGCTAGATCGGAAGAAAAGGAAAATCGAAGATTTGCAAGAAACAGTGGCACAGCTCCAAGAAGAGGTTGCACAATCGAGAGATTTTAAATCCCATGCTGAATTGGAGATTAAAAAGCTCCGAGATGAGTGCAAAGCTAATAGGAAGCAGGTTGAGGCTATCAATCTAGCCAAGGAGGAGATTGGCAAGGCCGTGGAGGAACATGAACATATATTTGCTTGTGAACTGGCAGCGAGGGAGCGAACAATCGAAGAGCTGCAGCAAGAAATTGCCCATCTGCGTGAAGACTTGCTGGAGATGAGTAAATCTAACTCCGATGTTGAAGACAATTTAAGAAGGTTGCAGGGGAAGTTTAAAAGTATAAATCAGGACTTGGAATCCTCTCTCCGAACCAAGACAGAGATTGAGGAGTTGCTTGCAAAGCAAACACATGATTCTGCTCAAGAACTAGAGTTAAAAGAGAGGAGGATAGAGGGTTTGCTCCAAGAACTCACTCGCCTACGAGAAGCTTTGGAGCGGACAGGCAAGTTGATTTCAGTTGCCGAGGTTGAAATGAAAGCTTTGCAAGATGAAAAGGAAGACATAGGCAAGGATATGGAGCGCCTTGTTGATGCTAAGGTGCAGATGGAAAAGGAATTCAGAATGGAAAATAGGAATCTTACTCGAGAGCTTGATCTGAAAGACAGGAAAATGGGCGATATGGAACAAGAGGTTGCCCAACTGCGAGAAAAGCTAGAGAAAACGAGTTACTTGAATGCAAAATCTGAGATGGAAATCAGAAATTTGCAGGACGAATGCGAGAAAACGAGAAATGACCTTAAATTTTCTATAAAGTCAAAAGAAAGGGAGATTGAAGACCTGCGACAAGAAATTTTGTGTTTGAGGGAAAGTTACACGAGCCAGCAGGATGAAGCTGTAGATTCTGCCAGAGCACAGGCTAACATCTTCTTAGAGAAGGAGAGGAGTTTTCTCAAAATCATCCTCGAGAAAGATAACGAACTGAAATGTCTTCATGCAGATCTTGCTCTTCTGGAGCAAGAACATGCCTGGAAGGAGATTGAAACTTTCGTAACCTCCGAACAAACAAGAACAAAGTTTGAGGAAATGAACAATGAGAAAGATAAGGTGATGCATGATCTTAAGAACCAGATATTATCACAGGAGCAACTTTCCAAATCTGTTGAAACTGCAATTTCCTTGGAGCTTGCGGATCGACAATTCGAAATAGATACACTCAACGGGTCACTAAAGAAGATGATGGCGATGCATTTCCTAAGCTTGCAAGAGAATGAGTTCTCGAACATGTTGAAACTCGAGCTAGAAAAAGACTTGCTGATCCTGAGCCAAAGATTGCAGTCGGAGGAGAAACTGGTTGCTGATATGAAAAATTGCGTTGAAGAGCTTAAACATGAGATAGAGATGCAAAGGGGCAAGCTTGAAAATCACATAAATGTGATGCAGTTGAAGGAGAAGAGTTTGGGAGTTGAAATAAACGGGCTTCGCAGCGCAATATTAGAAAGGAACGACAGTATCGGGAGGCTTCTGTCTGAGAGAGAGTGCATACTTGTGCAGATTTCGGAGATGACGGAAAGTCTTGGCAAGCTTTCTCTTGATGAAAACTTGATACGTAGGTGGCAGAGTCTTTCAAAGGAAGCTGGGGTTTGTAAGAGTACCCGAGAAGCAATCAATGATTATCGATTGAATCAAAAGAACAGTGACCTCTTGAAACAGAAAATTGGCATTGCTGAGAACATTAGGCTGCCTCTGAAAGAGCACAACAGCTAAGCATGACTAATGCAAGTTTTTGAAGGGCTTGCATATGCACTATGCAGTTCTCATTGTTCTTTTTCATGAATTTCGAGATTAACTATGGCATGCTTTCGGTTACATCGAATTTACAACTTCAATTTTATCCATGTTGACAAAGTTGGGGTTTCTTTCTAGTTTTTTTGCCTTGCCTCCATGTTTTTATCTTTTTTGCCTGTATCATATTCTGTACCAAGGCAGATGTAGGAATTTCATGTACTTGGTATGCTGATATTGACTCCTTGGTTTATCAATTCTTAAGCTCTGGTGATTAAATGTCATTGCATCAGGATGCCATAGATGTTAGAAGCAAAACCAAACATTTGGTCTCTTTAGTGGATAATAAAATTTGACTGACAAAACAAAAAATTAATTCATATCATGTGAAGATCTTGAAATTGGGCTAAGTGAAATTTGCCCACTGTCACTTAATCTTCTACGATGATTACACGATTTGTCTTCTGCTTATCTCGGTTTAGTATGACTGAAGATTGAATGGGTATATGTTATTGTGAGTGCAGGTTTCCGCCTCAGGTTTCTCGTGCTAGGCGGGGATTTGGATGACAGCATGTTCTATAAACATGTAATGGAAGAGTCTTGCACATTCTTTGGTTTAGCGTTAAAATATGATATGAAAGCATACAAGCATTCAGCATTTTGGAAGGCTGCAAAATATTTACTGAAGTTTTTATGTTTATACTCATGGAGCTGCACATGATGTGAAAGAAAAATACGAAATTGTATGCAATCCTAGGATGATTCTTACGCTGGTGACCTTGACGCACTCAAGGAAGAACAATCCCCCCATCTTTTACCAGTAGTGGATGTGTCGATCTTCTCTATTGGGTTGGCTTGACTTCCTTTCTTTCCTAATCTTTTTACGATAGATGCTTATTGAGCATGGTGGTTTACCTCTATCGGCATACAGAAACAATACTATGTCTACTAGGAAGCATAAACAAGCATCATGTTCGCTAGGGTATTTGGCTTCATCCCTTTCATTCCCAATTCTGAACTATATGCATTTAAGCACAGCAAAAACTTCCTTATGTTGGGTTGAATCCCCTCCTCATATGTTGGACTTGACACATAATGGTCATTTCCTGTTTTGGTCCAAAGTCTAGAAACTCAAGATTTGGGAATTCTATTCAATTGTTGGGGATCAATTGATGGAATTTGGCTGGCATGTAATTGAGGACTATCCAGTCCATTGATGTATCAAGTTTTTAATGATAAGAAAATTGAATTAATTGGTCAATCATGCAATGAAAATTAGGAATAGCATTATAAACTCCTACCTTATTGGCTACCATGAAAGAAGTATGTGAGGATCTCATGGGATTTTGTTTTAAAGGATCTAAATTCAAGTACAAGAAGCAAGAGAAAGGGAAGAGTAAGATCTTTTGGAGTCATGGATTCATGTTTGTGGGAAGATATACTACCATGATGTAATATTTTTCTTAATTATGCTTATTGTTGATTCAATGATTTGTGGTATTATATGGAGGATTAACTTTATGTAAGCTCCTTTCTTGAGACTTGTTTGATTATAGAATTTGTATTGGGGTTGCTATTAACTATGAAGTTTTTTTACCCACAAATGATTTCCAGTGTTAAAATTTTCTATGTATATGTGGTTGATTTTTCTAAGTTTGGATTTTATTCTACTGTCGTGGTTGTTCATATTTTGACACTCTATGTAGAATCTGTTTATCAATTTTACAAAGAATATGTTCTCTTCAATTGGTATCAGAGCCATTATGGTTGATAAGATAGACTATATTACCATCAAGATGATCAATCTTAGCGAAACCAACTACAATTTAAAGGGAAGAAAATTGGAAGATTCATTATCTGGGAAGACCATGTACCTTATAATTTTGCCACCAAGATGCCCAAGTCCAAAAGTGAGGAAGAGTGTTAATTTGAGCATGAGTAGATTTACGATTTTAGCTAAAAATTCATGGATGAGACAATATAATCGCATTTAAACAAGATTTATGCATGGTTACTTTGGTCGAAGAGGGAGAACTTATAGGCTTTCAAGACATCAAACATCAAGTAGCGATTTTCAGGAGATTGTTTGAGTTGAAATTGAAAGATGGTAACTCTTTTCCTGCGTCCTGACCATGTAAATGAAGATCGAGGACTTATCACAATGTTTCGGGTATACCGATACTTGACTACCTTCAAAACTGTTGGGAGATGTTTTGGATTTCTATCACGAACTATGCTTCAAATCAAGGTCTCAAAAACCTCGTCATGAAAAGAATGGAGAACCGACGAACGTGAGACTGAAAAGTCGTATTGGACTTGCTTCGAGAAAGGAAGCGACACTTTCCACCATTCGAGAAGAAAGTGAGCCATTTCTTTGATTTTTTTGTTATTATATTAAAACATTTTTGTGATAAAGACAACTAGAATTAATTTATATAAGAACTCTATAGATCATTTTTGCACTATATATATATATGTAAAGTTAGATACCATTTTCTAAGAGATAACATGATAAAGGAGGAAATTAATTTAAAGTTGATACTGAAAATCAATTAACTGGTATTTTTACTAAACCCCTCATCTATGGAAGATTTAATTTTTATAAGAATAAAATGAAAAATATGCAAATTATTCGATTTGTGATTACTCGACATGCCTCGGAATACCAAATGATGCCTTAAACTAAAAGAAGTTAAAGAGTTATGATCTTTATAGGAATAGTGAACCTAGCTTGACACTTGAGAGTAATCTAGATTAGGGAATCCAATACTTTCTTCTACTCAACCCATCAGATTTGGTAGTTTGTGGTATTTATGAGAGTTAGCACTATTTTTCTTAAAAAAACTAATGTAATGATATATATGTAGCTGTATTTTGGGACACTGAATTATTTGGTTTAATTTAAAGCTTTTATATTTATTACCTATGGTCAACCCACTCTTTCCAACCACTTAAACTCAAACTCTCTTCTCCCCTCTCCTCCTCCTCCTCCCAAAAGAACCCAAGAGAAGAACTCATCTCCTAATCTCCTCCCCCACCATTCTCTCATGTCACTCCTTGATGCACCTTTCTCAAAGTGTTGATTCAAGATTTGTGTTTTAGTTAAAAAATTAAATTAAAACTTAGGATTTTTATTGTTGATTCTAATTCTTTGTTTTCATGATGTTGTTATCTTTGTTTGCAAGAATCCAACACCTAAACTTTCCTTGACTAGATTCCAAAGTTCACTGCGTATAACCATAACCCATTACTAGTGATTCTAACCCGATCTCGATCATAGACTACGCTGATACAATATCGTAGTTTTTCTACATGTTTTTTTTCTATGAATTGTGTTTTTATGGATCTTCCTCCTCATGCATCCTGATCCTCATTGCCCTCGTTCTCATTTGTATTCTGAATTTTGCCATTAGAAATTATCAAAAATACAAGAACTTTCATATCTCGCCTTCTCTTCTGATCAATTAAGACCCTAGGGAGCGTTCGGTGTGAGAAAACTTTTCTTGACTTAATTCTGAAAACAAGTTAGAAACGAGAAGGTTTTCCTTCCCTTTCTTGAAAATATTCCATTGATCGAGAAATTCACGTTTCTCTTTTTTTCCCATAGTCGGTGTGAAAAATCTCTTAACAAACTGGGGCGTGAGCTTCTTTGCCAGAGCCTGTTCCTCTGGAAATTTCTTTTTTTTTATTTCTTATTGCATCTGTCAGCGCCATATAATAGTCATGATATATTTCCTCACTTGGAAAGAGATTTGTCTCTCTGGCTAAATTATGATCGATTAAGTAGTAACTATAAATTGGAAGGGATTGTCAACCCCTTCCAATTTATAGTTACTACTTAATCGATGAAAATACGGGAAGGGGGTTGATAAGTCAGTCAAGCTGATCAGTCTCTTCCGGTGCCCTTTCCATCACTTTATATATAGATAGCCGGTCCCGGAAGTGATTTCTTTGTAGTTAAGACTATGAATCCTGGCATCCCGGGAGAGATCGATGAACATGTGCAAGAAACCCCGGAAAGATGGTATATAATGGAGAAGGTAGGAGGCGGGACGAAGTGCAGTCAGTGGTCAAAAAGTAGGTTGAGTGTCCTACATCCATCTCTGACTTTGCAACTTCACAGTGAGAAAGGAGCATGGAAGGACATGTCGATATCGATATCGTTTCGATATCGTGTTGATATCGATATATCGGTGATATATCGCCGATATATCGCCGATATATCGCCGATATATCGCTATATCTAGGAATCTTTGTGAAGAAAATGCCTGAAATCGGATATATCGATATATCGATTTCGATATCGGTCCCATGTCGATATCGATATATCGGCGATATATCGCCGATATATCGGGATAGGGCCTTCAAAGGAGGGAGAGACGGATTTCCAATGCTGGAATCAGTGTGGAGCCCAAGCATCTCAGTCAAAGGGTAGCCACCAGTTTCAACGATCGGAAGACGTCATTCAAAAGTGCTCTCGATCTCAGGTCAGTAGGCCGAAAAGTCAAGGCTAGGCTGACAAATCCCCCTCATCATCCTCACCCCAAACCCTGGACTCAATTGGAGACGCCCATTATCATGCATGGAGGCGTATAGATAGCACTGCCCTTGGATCTGCTGAATACGACTATCCAACTCTTGCTTGCTGTTTGGGAATAAGCGGGAATACGGATGGGGAACAAGGAGAATACGTATCTATTCTCTGTTCGGCTGGAAATATAGGAATAAGGAGAATAATGTGGAATAAGGGTAGGCAAGATGGAATAAAGATAAGAATAATGGTGAAATAAAGTGAAATGATTAGATGTAGATGGAAATAACCGTACTCTTGGGAACCGCGTCGGGCGGGGAATTGACCCCTTATTCCAGTGCTTATTCTCCAAACCAACAAGACCTTAGAATATGTTAGGATTTGAGTCATATTAGGATTGGGAATCCTAATGGGTTTGGACTCCTAATCCTAATAGCAGTTGAGTTGTATTCTATTTATAGTTCTGTTGGGAATAGAACTATGGGGTTGTATTTGGGCTCTATATAAAGAGGAGGGGTGGAGGCATTGCCGCAACACCACCAGAAAGAACAATGTAACCCCTAGAGAGAAAGGGGAAGAGGGAGAGAGCGAGGGAACAGAGAGAGTTGTACCTGTTCTTCTTTGGGCGATCTTTCTTCTCCGATGGTCGTGAGAGGTGACCGACCACCATTATAACTAGTTGTTCTTTTCTTCGTGTGCTTCTGTGATGGTGGTCGATTGCGCATCCGCATCCGTATCTACATCTGCTTCCGTATCCGGGGAGGTTCGTATCCCCAACATCTGGTATCCGAGAGCAGATGATACCGGTACTAGTGGGTCTTGTTCCCATCAACTGGTATCAGAGTAGAGTCTGTACCAGGTTGTATTCTATCGGAATGCCCTCTTGATGGTCTCTCTCTGTCTCTCGATTTTTAAGAAAGAGAATGGACCTTGAATGTTTTTTATCTATTCATCTCCTCCTCGATAGTCAAGGGTATGGTGGCCCACTTCACTAAAAAGAGTTGTACAACTCTGATAAAAATGATTTACACAATATAAGTGAGACTTCATCACTCGTACAACACTTCATATGTATTTATTAAGATATAGACGTTCTTGTTTTTGTTGTGCTTTGTTGGAATCAAGTAAAGTGATTCGAGTATATGCATGACTAATGAACTCTCTCGTCCAACTCCTACATCCTTCTCCCCATTTTAGTGACACATTTATGTTTACAAAAGTGTGCGAGTCTCTCTTTTGATGCAAAGAATAGGCGAGTTCACTTCTTTCATCATATATTTTTCAGAAGGCAAAATTCCCAAAGTTTATTGGCTTGTATGAACCCAATGACTTCCCCCCTCCAAGGCAAATGCCAATCATCGAGCCATCTCCTCCAAGAGAAGGACAACCCCAACCCTAATGCCATCCTTCATCAATGTTTTTTACAACACTTTGGAACTCGGTCCAAGGAATGACAATCCCATGCCTATGGGGTGTAAATGGATCGAACATGAGCGGATCTACAACTTTTAGGTTCGGTTCATTTATTTAATCGAGCCTAAACTTGTGTTTAGTTTCGATCCATTTGTTTTCGAACCAATCCTGAATCGAACCTCTATTTAATCGAATCGAATATAAGCGAATGTCAAACATGAAATTTTTTTGATGATATGGAGTGAAAAGAAAGAAATGGAAACATATATAATTAGAATAATTATTCATTCGATTTCTTCTTTATTTAACTCTTATTCTTCTTTTGAAAAAAACATATCATAAAGATTCATCTCTTTGGAAAAATATAATTATAGTATATTTTATATTCGTTAGGATGCAGGATAAGGAGTAAGGTGAGGATAAATGATAAATAAGGTTTATACTTCTTTTGTTGATTTGAGGGATAAGAAAGGGAAAAGTACTGGACATATACATAATGGATATTGTAATGATGATGTGACCATTTATCTTGAGATAATTTATATCGAGATAAAGTCTACTTATCCCGTAAATGTTCACTTATCTCTAGACAAAGTCCAATTACCTCAGGACAAAATCCAGTTGTCTCGAAATAAGGATCATTTATCCATATAAGGATTTGTAAATAGGTGTATGTCAAACTTTTAACGAATTGAACCTCAGCAAACCTACAATTTTTAAGTTCGATTTGTTTATTTAATCGAGCCTAAACTTGTGTTCAGTTCGGTTCATTTACTTTCGAATCGAATTTGAATCAAACTTTTAGCGAGCTGAATCTAAGCAAATTTCGAACTTGAGAAATTTTTGACCGTCCTACCCATGTCATCACCTTCTTATGTCTACCCCATGGCATTGGGATCCTCCTCCTCCTTACCAGGAGCGACAATTCCTACAAAGACATTTTCTCTGCACTAGTATACTTTTAACAATTGTTGCATTGGTAAACCATCCTTGCACCTTAGGATAAAAAAACGAACAAATACACACACACACACACACTATATAATCATATCATTATGCATTTTAGAATATGAATACAAATATCGACAGATATGAAAATTGTGTTACCATATCCCTAAAAACAAATACAAACATAGAACAAATACGAATCAAATGCGAATAATAACATAAATATCTAAGATTTTATCTAAAATATACATGGTTTTTAGATAGTTTACACATAAAATAGATACACCGAATATATTGATTTTATAACAATTAGATCAACAATGGCGAATACAAACATAAAATGTTGTTGCATACAGTTACATGTAAATCTATAACTATATTTATATACTAAAACGAATATACGAATACAAATACAAATATTAGCGAATGTCAAAGTGATATACATATCCACATCACTTTAAAGCGAGTACGAATACAAATATCAAAATATGTATAAAACAATACGATAACAGATCAGATACGAATATATTCATATTCATTTTCGCCCCTGCTTGCACCTGTAGATCTTTGCAATGCCAACCTTTGAAAGAAAGACGTCCTGTCCTTATGTTAAGAAACAGCATGTGCATTTTTACACAGGGCTTTGGTTTCAGTTTTCACTCATCATTTCCATGTTCATGAAGATACCGAGCAACTTCAGCATTCTCATGTCCATATCTTGAAATCCCACCTTTTTATCATCTGCTTCTAAAAAGGAAATGGTATAGCCTTTAACTTGCTTATAACATTGATCTCCAAGATAATTGGTTGAAAAGGCATCACAAACAAGGTCAGAAGTAGAGAAAATTAGAACCAAGCTGCAATTTAACTTATCTGATTAAGCTTTAGGTTAGATAATAACTTTGCTCCATAATGATTACATTGCAGACTGGCTTGTAATCCATGAGTTTTGACGAAAAACTTTGCGAATCAGAGCCGAAGTACAACAAACCTATATATTATACACTGTCTACAACAAGGGAAACATATTCAAATCTGAATACACAATTGACATGATAATAATGAATAGGGCTTAATCTTGTAATAATAGGTCGATTTTTTTATCCGCGCTTGTCTATGCTGGTAGGGGCAGAGTTCTTGTTGAAGTTGCGAAGGCCGAGTCTCAGTTTATCAAGATTAACACCGTTTCCGACATATACACTGGTAACCCCCATTTCGGACACCTGAAAATGATAAGAACATGGGATCAGATAGCAATAACGAATTCAGCACTAATATAAAAAAGACTGGGATACTTAACCACCCAACTATTAGTGGTTGAACAATTGGTCTTCTATCCAGAATAGAAAATATGGGATTATGCAGCTGTTAGCATAATTAAGTTTAGCTTAGTAGAGAGATCCACGCTCTTTTAGTATATGCATAAACTATTAGCGATGAAGTTCATCTGTTACATTCACACTCTAATGGAACTTCCAAATGATACCACTTTCCATTTGCCATGACAGATTTGACAAAAGGAATAGGCCTAAAAATGAATTCAACTTAAATTAGATCTCATGGAACTACCTGAATAGTGAAAATCATCCCACATGGAGGGGTTCATCACATCAGAGTAAGAATTCAAAGAGGGATTATACAGACTTCCACAAAATTTTCAACAAGGAACCTCTGCCTGTTTTTTGGGGAACGGTATGAAATCCTAGGATTTTCCTTGTATCCTGGATTTTCCTTATTCCTAGGGTAGCTATTCATCTTTCTTATTCCACAACTATTCCACTTCCTCTTACATCAGTAGCTACCACTTATTTCATGTTTCTATGAATTACAAGGAAATGAATAAGTTACGCTTATCCACCTAAACAAAATCTCCAAAAGAAACAAGAATCAAGAATAGACCTCCTTATTCCTTATCCAACATCCTTGTTCACCCCAAAAGAAGAGGAAATAAATTCATGTCAAGGCTTGCATGCTTAGACACGGATGAGTGAGTCTCCACTGTGCCATAGGATGAAGGTATGGACCCAAATCACAAGTTACATAGGTGCCTTCAGATAATATCTACGGATTTTGAATTTAGATTATAGTATTTTGGACTAATGACCATGCACATAAGTTGAAAGTCTCAGAGTAATCAGCTGAGCTTATTCTTGGCAATGGTAAAAAATGGAATTCTTACAGCATCAATGTTCCTGTCTTCGTCGTCAAAAAATAGCATCGACTTGAATGGCACACCAGTCCTCCTGTGGATTCTCTGGAAGTGTTCTGTTTTGTGGCTCCAACTGGAGAATATCTCCTGAATCATAGCACAGATGTTAGATATTATCGAATCACTGCATTGAAGAACAGTGGAATAATCTTAACAACCTGCAACTACTTCAGGATTCTCTCAGATTAAATATTAAAATTAAACAGATAACTATCAACGGTGACAGTCTATTTCGACACTACTCGAAATTTTTATAAAGCCATCTCAATTTCACCAAAACCCATCTCAAAATTCACAAAGCCTTAGTTTTAAAGTTGAAGTGTGCAACATTACAAGTATTTCTTGAATTTTTATATAAACACATAAATTATTTTCTTACAAAGTACACCTGTATATTTTAAAGATTGTAGTTAAAGTTTTTATATAAAAAATTATCAACGGATTTTTAGTAACCAAAAAAAGTCTCCAATTCAGTTAAAAAATTCATGCGCCATGCGTGCACATGAGCACACATATTTTAGTTTCTAGAAAGGCACATCAAATATCACATGGATCTTTTTTTTTGAAAGGAATATCACATGGATCTTACAAGTCTATCATGTTATTTACAAATACATAGTTATTACTGTTGGATGGATTCCCCTCCTTGTGTATATAGGACATTGGTAGTCCTATTTGAAAAAGGAAAAATCAATTATTGATTGGAGAAGGAGATCAATTACCTTTTAGAATTAGGAGTTGTCTTTTCCTAATTCTATTGGAAGTAGGAGTCCAGGTTTCCTTATCTGCTCATCTCCATGGAGTATAAATAAGGGGTATGGGGTGCATACCAGGATCATCCCAACACAGGCTCTTCTAGCACAAAAAAGAATAAGAGAGAGGAAGAAAAAAGAAAGTTCGTGGTTGCCGCAAAGTTTGGAGGGAGTAACCTTTGGAGCAGTTCTTCTCCAGCATTCTTCCCTGCAGTTTGGCGACAGATTTACCATTGGGTGATATTTTTCCTCTCTATTATTCTCCATTGTTTGGTGATTTGTAGCTTCGTATTGAGGGCCAGCCTTTTGTAAGCCCCTCACGGGAAATTACTTCGATTATAGTGCTTGGTTTTGGGTTGCGATCACCCCATGGTTTTCTCCCTCACATTGAGGGTTTTCCACGTTAAAAATCCTCCGTGCATCTGTGGTTGAATTTTTTTATGTGGTTGAGATACTTTCTCGTAGTTGATATATCGTGCATGATCTGCCTATCGACTTTGATTATTTTTCCGCAATTCAATTTATACGAGGAATCTGTCCCAACAAGTGGTATCAGAGGAAGGTTCAATGGCGGGTTACAAGATGAAGTTTGGTTCGAGCAGGATGATTAGTCTTAATGGGACTAGTTATAATTTATTGAAGAACAAGATGAACGATCTTTTATGTGTGAAGGCTATGCACCTTCCGGTGTCCTCCACGCATAAGCCCGAAGCCAAAATAGATGAGCAATTGGAGTTTGAACACGAGCAGGTTTGTAGCTTCATAGAACAGTTTGTTGATGAGAATGTCTACAACCATATCCAAGATGAAAGTCACGCTAGAAGCTTGTGGTTGAAGTTGGAAAATCTTCACGCCTCCAAGACGGGAAGTAACAAATTGTTTCTTCTCAAGAGACTAGTGAACTTGAGGTTCAAGGAAGGTAGCTCTGTACTAGATTTTCTGAATTAGTTTCAAGGAATTACTAGCCAGTTGACGAGCATGGGTATAAAATTTGAAGATGAGATGTTGGAACTGTTATTGCTTGCTACTTTACCAGATTCATGGGAGACTTTAAGAGTCTCACTTACGAATTCTGCAGTCAATGGGGTTGTTTCTTTGGATTCAGTCAAGTCTGGCATTCTTAATAAGGAGATGCGAAGAAAAATCCAAGGAAACTCTTCACATTCAGAGGTTCTTATCACAGAGAACAAGGGCAGGAGTCGGACCAAGACTGATACAGGAAGAGATAATGGCAGAAGCAAGTTCAGATCCAGATATCAGAATATGGAGCATCACTATTGCAAGAAGAAATGACACGTCAAGAAGTATTACTTCCAGTTCAAGAGAGATAACACCAATGGTAGCGACAAGCAAGAGAAAAAAATGAACAAGTTGCTGCAGCTGCACAGCATGAGCTCTTCATTGTCTGTGACGAGGAGATGGTAAATGTCGCACAGAATGGTACTTCTTGGTTTGTTGGTAGCGGATCTGCTCTACATGTCACATCTCAGAGAGAGTTCCTCTTCATATACAACTGGTTATTTTGGCACATTGAAGATGGGGAATGATTCTTTGTCCCATGTTATTGGCATTGGCAATGTTGCATTGAAGAATACCAATGAAGCTGTGTTGATGCTCAAAGATGTGAGGCATGTACCAGACATGCACTTAAATCTCATTTCTGCAGGCAATCTTGATGATGAAGGATACCTTACCACTTTTGGTGGTGGTCAATGGAAACTTACCCGAGGATCCTTGATTGTTGCTTGTGACAAGAAGTATAGCAACAATCTTTACATAATGAATGTATCCATCTCCCATGATGTTGTACATATGACTGGAGATGCAAAATCCATTGAGTTGTGGCATTGACAATTGGGTCACATGAGCGAGAATGGGCTGCAGTGTTTGGTGAGGAAGAATATGTTGACATATGTCAAGAAAGAGAAACTGGAGAGATGTACACACTGCTTGGCTGGGAAGCAGACGAGAGTCTCCTTCAAGAGCCATTCACCTTCTAAGAAGATGCAACCATTGAATCTTGTTCACACAGATGTTTGTGGTCCATTGAAAGTAAGTTCTCTCGGTGGTGTATTTTATTTTGTTACATTTATTGATGATTTCTCCAAGAAAGTTTGGATCTACGCCTTAAAGAACAAGGACCAAGTCCTTGGTGTTTTTATAGACTTCCATGCGCTAGTGGAGCGATAATCTGGGAAGAAAATTAAGTGCATTCGCAGTGACAATGGTGGTGAGTATATTAGACCATTTGATGAGTATTGCAGATCTAATGGTATTAGACACCAGAAGACTCCACCCAAGATGCCACAATTGAACGGGATATGAGAGAGAATGAACAGGATCTTGATGGAGGGAGTCAGATGTCTCCTTTCCGAAGCTAAGTTGTCTAACTCTTTTTGGTATGAAGCACTTTATACTGTTGTTTATGTTATCAATCTATCTCCACATGTACCCTTGGATTGTGATGTTCTTGACATGGTTTGGCATGTAAAGAATGTTTCATACAACCATTTACAGGTCTTTGGATGTCGTGCATTTGTGCATGTTCCCAAGGATGAAAGTCTCAAGTTGGACGCAAAGACAAAGCAGTGCATCTTCTTGGGATATGGATATGATGAGCTTGGCTACAGGTTGTATGATCCAGTTGATAAGAAGCTGGTGAGGAGCAGGGATGTGATCTTCTCTGAAAATCAAACCATTGAAGACATCCAGAGGGCTGCTAAGGACTCTCCTTCGAGCATCTATCAACCAGATGATATGGAGCCAGTCTCTTTGCAGAGGGCTCCGCATGTGGTGTCAGATGATGCATATGAACATGTACCGGATGCAGGACATGAGGAGGATATACCACATATCTCCACTCCTGATAACTATGATGCAAATGACGGTAGTGATGATGGTGGGCACGATGCTGAGAGCTCTTCTTCTTCCGAAGCTCTCTCACCACAGAGACCCGTGGGAGAGAAGTGACCCTCCACCAGATATTCTGCACATGAGTATAATTTGGACAGACAACGACGAGCGGAATACTATGAAGAAACCTTACAAGATGCAAACAAGGAGAAATGGGTAGAAGGTATGAAAGAGGAAATGGAGTCCCTTCATGACAATCATACCTTTGAGCTTGTCGAGTTGTCCAACGGCAAGTGGGCATGAGAAACAAATGGGTTTATAGAGTGAAACATGATGAATACTCTATAAATCCAAGGTACAAAGCTAGGTTGGTTGTGAAAGATTTTAACCAAAGGAAGGGAGTTGACTTCGAGAAGATCTTTTCTCCTGTGGTGAAGATGTCTTCTACCATGGTGGTTCTCAGCTTGTCGGCTAGTCTTGATCTGGAGGTTGAACAGATGGATGTGAAGACTGCTTTTCTTCATGGTGATCTTGAGGAGGAAATTTACATGTTGCAAACAGAGGGCTGTAAGGTCAAAGGTAGGGAAGACTATATTTGTAGACTGAAGAAGAGTTTATATGAATTGAAGCAAGCACTCAGGCAGTGGTACAAGAAGTTTGACTCGTTCATGGGGGAGCATGCTTACTCCAAGACCACTTCAAACTATTGTGTGTTCGTGAAGAAATTCTCAGGTGATGATTTCATCATATTGTTGATGTATGTTGACGACATGCTGATTGTAGGCAATAATGGAGAGAGAATTTCTGGCTTAAAGAAAGAGTTGAACAAGTCCTTTGCTTTGAAGGACTTGGGACATGCAAGTCAGATACTGGGCATGAAGATTACTCGAGAAAGGGGAGCAAGGAAACTTCAACTTTCACAAGAGAAGTACATTGAGAAAGTACTTCAAAGATTTCGTATGGAGAAGGCAAAGCCAACTAACATCCCTCTTGGAGCACATTTCAAGTTAAGTTCCAAAGATAGCCTACAGAGAGAAGAAGATATGGAAAGAGTTTCCTATGCGTCAGCCACAGGTAGTCTCATATATGCCACGGTTTGTACGAGGCCAGATATTGCTCATGCAGTTAGAGTTGTTAGTAGGCTCATCTCAAATCCAGGAAAACAACATTGGGAAGCAGTTAAATGGATCTTGAGATATCTTCCAGGTACTAGCAGTTACTCTCTTTACTTTGGAGTAGAGAAGCATATTCTTCTTTGATACACAGATTCAGATATGACGGGTGACATTGATGGGAGAAGATCCATATCTGGCTATATGATGTCCTTTGCAGGTGGTGCAGTTTCTTGGCAGTCTCGTCTGCAGAAGTGTGTTGCTTTATCCACTACAGCGACTGAGTTCATTGCAACTACAGAGACGTGCAAGGAGTTACTGTGGATGAAAAAGTTCACGCAGGAACTTGATTTTCATCAGGACAAATATGTACTTTACTGTGACAGTCGGAGTGTTATTCACCTTGGCAAGAGCTCTACATTCCATGCAAGATCGAAGTACATCGATGTCAGATATCAGTGGATACGTGATGTGTTAGAATCGAAGCAACTTGTACTTAATAAGATCCACACAGATGACAACGATGCCGATATGATGACAAAGACTTTGCCGTTTGGAAAGTTCAAGAGATATTGCTCCCTCGCAGGTTTGGAGCAGTTCCCACATCGTCGGTGAGGGGGAGATTTGTTGGATGGGTTCCCCTCCTTGTGGGAACAAATTTCATATATATAGAACATTGATAGTCCTATTTCGAAAAGAAAAAATCAATTATTGATTGGAGAAGAAGATCAATTACCTTTTAAGATTATGGGTTATCTTTTTCTAATCCTATTGGAAGTAGGAGTCCAGGTTTCCATATCTGCTCATCTCCATGGAATATAAATAAGGGGTATAGGGTGCATACCGGGATCATCCCAACACAATCTCTCCTAGCACAAGAAAGAAATAAGAGAGAGGAAGAAGAAAGAAAGTTCGTAGTTGCCACGGAGTTTGGAGGGAGTAACCTTTGAAGCAGTTCTGCTCCAGCATTCTTCCCTACAGTTTGGCGACAGATTTACCATTTGGTGATATTTCTCCTCTCTATTATTCTCCATTGTTTGGTGATTTGTAGTTTCGTATTGAGGGCCGGCCTTTTGTAAGCCTCTCAAGGGAGATTACTTCAATTATAATGCTTGATTTTGGGTTGCGTTCAACCCCGTGGTTTTTCCCCTCACATTGAGGGTGCGTTTGGTTGGGGGGATACCCCCCACTTTGGGTGGGTTACCCCCCAAAACCCATATTCCCAACCCACTAGTGGGGCCCACTCTCTTTCCAACCAAAAAATATATATTATACCATCATATCATCTAAAAATCATAAAATACTCAACTTCTACTCACTATTCCAAACTTCAATACAATCACATCACAACAACCACCCACTTTTTCAAATTTCAATACAATCATACCATAATAACTACCAACTTTTTCAAATTCCAATACAATCACATCACACAAACCCTCCCAACCCTTAACCCACCAACCAAACACATAAACACAAAATCGAGTTATCCACCCCTGGATAACCCACGAACCAAATGCACCCTGAGGGTTTTCCACGTTAAAAATTCTCCGTGCATCTGTGGTTGAATTTTTTTGTGTGGTTGAGATACTTTCTCGTAGTTGATATATCGTACAGGATCCGCCTATCGACTTTGATTATTTTTCCGCAATTCAAATTATACGGGGAATCTGTTCCCAACAATTACTATTACAAATAGAAGGATATCTCATTACATATATACCATGGATTTTTGTTCAAAAATAGAATAATTTCTTGAGAAGAGAGCGTGTGCCTATTTATTTAGGTTTTATAAACAATGTTAAAATGTTATTTTTGTGCATGGTATGGTCGATTGTTTTACACAACATCCATCAATGGCTGAAATGAGTGGCTTTTGGACACAGAAAACAATATCAACCTTGTTTGGAAGTTCTCATGCGCACGTGTATCTATGTGCATATCATGTGTTTGGGTATCATGTGCAAGTATATGCATGCATATGTATATATTCATAAATGTGTGATTGCATGCATAACAGATGTAACCACTTCAAGGTATTTTGTACTCTTCTACATCCATATATTCTACCTAACCCTAGCCTCTTCTTCATGGAGGGAATCAGGGATAGGGTTCACTCATCAATATAAACTCCCATTTCTTCCACAAAGTAACATAACAGTGGTCAAAGACCGGTGTTCCAAACGCAATCTCCTTCCTACCCCTGCTACTATACAAATTGTCAATCTTCTCAAGCCGATGCCAATCACCATCAATACACATCCCAGCAGCAGCAGCATCAGGCCTTCAGAGCTGCACCTAATGCCACCAAGCATCCTAAAATGTGATGTGACATGTCATCACCACCGTAGCAACCTTCTGCAGCAAGGCACCACAGTAATGATTGATCCCACCAGCAATGCATCACCACTCACCCTAGCAGCGTGAGCGGTAGACACAACAGGAGCAGCAGAATCTCACAAGCATGCAGTCCCGTCATCCTCATTTCATATTGTTCAAGTCATGTGCTAGGTTGTTTCAAACTTCAAACCTAACATGTCCTTTATTTCATGTCGGTTGTACTATGGGAGATCTCTGAAAATTCAGATCAGACGTAACATTGTCAGCGGTTGAGACTAGCATGGACCCATTTTTTAGGCAGATCGACATGCTGTATAGGAATAGTTATCCCTAATGGTTACGGTTTTCCTTATGTCTGTAAAACATAAGAAGCTACATCTCCATGAGCTAGAACAAAAAAAAAGGGCAACGAAATATGCCATGTGGGGCGAGGACAATGGCTTGGGGTCCATATTGCATATGAGGTGACTGCATCCGCTATGATGCGACATATGCTGCTTCCACTATGATGAGACAAATGCCATTGAAAACAACCTATAGGTGTCATTTATGTAGGAAATAGATGGAAGTCATGTGATACAAGCGTGTTATGACCAAATGCAGCTTCGACAAAAGGACAAACTCCTCATAATTGAAGGCGTTCAACGAGAAGTACAATTCATTAAGCCATGTCCGTCCATGTCCAATTCGGAAGGAAACTCAGAAGGAATTAGTAGTGATGACCTTCCTCGGTAGCTTTAGACTGATCTACCATACAACACGCCATCAAATGATGACATGACTACATGACCACACTGAAGGAGGTTTATAGCAAACTAAATCACCTCAATATCTCCTCCGCGATCGGAGTTATCCGGCTCGATATCGTCCCCAGAGGGAAAAGATATTATAGAGAAGGTAATTGTAGAGTCTGGGACAGATTTACTTGGACAAGCCTCATTACTCAAGCGGGTTCTACTAGCCCTACCGGTAGAGTTAAAATCATTGTATATTCTATGGTAAGACAAGCCATACAAGGACATGCTCTGGATCAAGCATGGGAGGCCCCATAGTGCTCGATTGGTACAGAAAGACATCGTGATTCTTTCTCATGCCGATCTAGATGAGATGTTTAGGCATTTCTCTCAGACTTCATCTCTAATGATTCGCCACTTAAGACGGTAGTTGTAAATTTATAAAATATCGAGTATGCTCTCAGACTTCACATACTTGAAGGATAAATAATTTGAATTTCTTCCTCTTTTACCAAATTCTGTTGTTGAGTAGTCTTCTTCAAATTTGCATTAAATGAAACGTTGATTGATTCCGATATAGTCATAGTTTTCTTATTATATATCATGTATGCTTTGCTTGCCCGACCAAGACACCTAATGATCAGTTGAAGCCTTGGATTGGGTTTGGTCTATCTAGCATGCTAGGAAGGGCGTGGTTGTTTGTACTGATTGTCTTTATATGGACAATTAGCACATTGCACAGCCTTGTGCATTGAGCCTTTTTATTTAGTAGAAGCTTTGGGGAGCACTTTCTGGGTACGTGCCTTATTTTCCCTAAAAAAATTGGGTCACCTTGTGGAAGACTTCAGGAGATAATTTCAAACAAAGTAGAAACTCCATCGACAAGTAGCGTAGACCATTGTGGGCAAAATACAACATTTAAAGAAAGCACGATGTGTTCTTTAAAACCAAATGCTTGGACAGTGTTCCAAAGGAACCATTAATCTATCCAATCAAAAAACTTTTCTATATCAAGTTTGAAGATAGTGCTGTTACCAAGAACACGTGATCCAGATATGGTATGAGGTTCAAAGGCAATATAGATGCGGTCAAAATTTGAACTGTTTTGCATGAAGAAAATGTGTTCAAGATAGATGAAAGCATGGAGAAGAGGTTTGAGGTGACCTATAATAACACCAGAGATAATTTTGTAAATCATGTTACACATGGTAATTGGACTGAAATCTCCGATTGAGGAGGGGGAGTTAGATTTGCGATGAGAGAAATGAATGTGGGATTGAAACCTCTAAAGTGGGAGTGAGCCGCAAAGATGTGTCGGACAGCAAAGACCACATCATCCCTGATAATTGACCAGCACGAGATTATAAAAAAACCGTTCTCAAGGCATCAGGACCAGGGCTTTTGTCAGGATCTATATTGTGGCAAACTTTCTAAATCTCATCTGAGGTGGGGATAGCATATAGGGAAGTGTTTTGATCATCCATCATAATATGCGGCACATGTTCGAGGGTCTTCGTGTTACAGAAACCGGCTCAGCAGACATAGGGTTTAGGAAGAACGAATAAGCAGGGTCGGCAGCTTGAGGTCAAGAGTGATTTCCAATATTTTTGGTAAAGGGATGGTACTCTAATTTTATTATCATTTTGTTCAGAACCAAGTGAAAGTAACGAAAGCTAGTTTCATTTTTGTAAGCCCCGACAACTTCACCTTCGGCTCCAGAATCATAGAAGGCATTTCCCATATACATCCCTTAGTCGAGTTGATAAATGGAGTTCCCAAGATAATATAGACTTCGCATCTCATCCAGACAAGAATGAATGCAGATTTATTTGTGAAGAAACCTTTGCCAAGACAAGTGCTCAAGAAAAATGGTGGTAAGTCCTGCCCCAAGCCTTGAACAAAGACAAGGCTCCAATTAAAGAGTTGCTCTAAAGCAAGCCATGATTTTTCATTATAGACTAGAATCATCATTACTTGCATGGATCTAGAAGGTGACAGTTTTATAGATATATCTTTTTTTCCTTGCTGTCATGCTAGGTTAATATAAAGATGTCAGTGATTAAAGTGAATTTTCCACGAAATAAGATATGGAACAGGCTTTCAAGATGACAATGATGTGTGTTCCGAAAATATTAACTGGATTTTCAAACATTTTATATCCTGGACTCTTTCCAACAAAGCATAAACTCTAGCAAAATTCATTAAAATCAAATATAATGAGCATATCAATGAACAATTTCACAAAAATGTACAAAAATGTAAATCACTCACCTGGGCCACAAACATCGACTGAATGCCCAATTTATCAAGAAATGTTTTTGCAATATCTGGGGTTGGAGATCGAGATGCAATAGCAACATCAATCCCTTTATCCTTGAGAGCATGCAGAATGCCCTTGGCATGTGGATACAAAGATGGCATTTCTCTCTTGGAACGACATTCACTAAGATCATGAATGAAAATAAAGGTGTATTAACTATCAAAGAATTTCGACGAATCCCTTCAAAAAAAAAGAAATTTGATGAATGTTTTAAACATAGAACCATATCTTAGGCCTAGAAGAGCACTGACATATCATTCAATAAAAGAGATTGGTTCATTTATCACGTCACAAAATGAGAGAGCAATATTTATCTCAATCAAAAAATTCTAAAGCTTTTGAGAGATATTTTTTTGTCTACGTGTGCATGTGTCCTGCAATGGTTCAACATTATGTTGAGGAACCCCTATATGCATCCACATCTTTCGGAACTTCTCTCTTTAGCATATGTCCTTCCAATACTGCAATTTCAGGGGCAAGTCATAAAAAAGATACTAAAGCCTGAGAGATGGTTATTCATTAATTCACGTACTTTTTGAAAAAGCTAAAGGACGGCTACTGGAGTTAATAGTCATCCAAAAATTAACCACAAAAGTAACTTACAAGCTACGGATGTTAGTTATTATATCACCTATCACAAAATAAATGTCCCAATGCTTTGACATAAATAGAGGATTGAAATCCCTACAGATGCAAAAGAAAGATCAGTTTTTTAAAATCAGACATTTTCTCGCTTTAGATTCTGCCGTGAGTGATTTCTTCATTTTCACTAGAGGAATATCACCCAAAAACCCGATACAGCGACACTGTTGTGGGACAGATATGACCCTCAGCATAAAACCACCTGGAATAGGAAGTCCCCCTTCTTGAGAATCACAAGCAATGTTAGTGACTATCTTTTTTGGTCAACAACTGTTATTCAATAATTCACGAAAAATATCTGATTTATTAGGTTCTCTTTTTTCCAGTTCTAAACAAGAGTTTGGTGTCCATGGAATGATTTGTGACTAGGATTGTTCAAGGAGCAGGTACCTACCCTGTCTATGTATAACCCCACATGACCCACACGGCTGTGCCAACATATCAATGGATTGACCCCTTCCAACTAATATGGTTATCCATTTCATTAGATATGCATTGTATAAAGTAGATAATGTCTTACATGAATATCCGTGGGGGAAAATGGTAGGCATATTGCCTTTTATCATTTCTCAATGACGGAGTTAGAGGCTCCAGGGGATCGTGATGATCCATCGGTTTGGAAGTATCCGCATCAAGAGAATCATAGATTCATGTTCATGCATAGGATTGGAAGTATCCTCATCAAGAGAATTGTGATCCTCTCCCCCAACCCGTAATATGCACTCAAGTATGAAGCCATCTACCTAGTCTCTACATCCTCGCTATTCTAAATTCTAAATGGTCACTCTTCTCCTCAACTGAAGATGTATTATGGCCACCTTTCTTTTCCAAATGCATACTAACCATCCATTCATCCTCTTCCGTGGCACAATAGAATTCCTCTTTTCAATGAAGAGAAAGTATCATCCATTTACCTAGACCTTCCTTTTCACACTCAGTGGTGCCAGCACATTCCCTTACTAGTGACGTCTACATTGGCATTGGCCTCTCTGTTTTTGCTCCAGCACCCTCTCTTCTTGGATAAGTCAATCTCTTACCCTCGTTTCACCACTCTCTCCTAACGCGGTGGCGTAACTTGTAACTTTCTTTAAAGGGAATAATAGTTGGTGTAATATCAGGTTGGAAAATTCTGAATCAAGAATGTACATGATACTGGGGATACAGATGGAATGGAGGAAGATGTATTCATTACATGGTTAGAATCTTCCAAAACAAAGCGAATTTGAATATCCAAAAATCAACATGAATTGAATCCAAATTCTGCTTAGCAAATTTATTTCAAATTCAATTCGGATTCAAAAAGAAATTCGAACGACTTGAATCAAATTCGATGGTATTCGATTCAATTAGCACCCCTGAATTCCATAAGATCTATCACTGAGACTGGAACATTTCAGAAGTCGTAGCGTGGACTTCTGTGGCTGCAATATGCAAGAAACTCAAGCGTGATGAGTTGCACAAGCAAGGTGTAGAGTGATGGTTCAAATTTGTTCTTTGAGAAATCAAATTTTCTACTTCTTGGCGAATTTCTTAAAGGCCTTTATATGCAGCGGAAGAAACATATAGGGAGTATGTACATGAATCCGGTGGCTACTCGTTCCCAGGGTAGATGGGTGAAGAATTGGAGGATCCGGAACTTCTCTGAGTGTTGGTCGTCTGCTCATTTGCCTTTGCATGAACTCTAAGCGTGAGGCTAAGGATGGGACTCTGCTCCCTTTGTTAAGGAGACATATTATAAAAATTAAACTATACTATAAGAGCAGCAATGCCAGCCTACAATTTGCCAAAATAGCACGAGAATCTCATTTGCTAAGAGTTGTACAATTTGCCAAAACAGCATGAGAATCTCATTTGCTAGAGTTCTACAATTTGCCAAAATAGCGTGAGAATCTCATTTGCTAAGAGTTCTACATGCAAATTGAGGCTACAACTTTAAAGATAGATGTTCTCTTTTCATTTTTTATTAAAAATTTATTTTTCCTACTTTTATGATCATTTATATAACAAATTTATTTAAAAAAAATATATACTGTATATGACAGTTTACCTAAGGGCTATATATGTATAAGAAGACACAAATAGAGATATGCAAGAGAAAATAGCCATGGCAAAGGTATACATGTTGTTTTAGAAGTTTAGGGACAATTCAATCCATATCATAAACACAACATAGTTTATTCTTACTCAACATATAAGTAGTATAGATGTCGCATACAGAACCAATGAAGAAGAGAGTATGGAGCATTTGATGCCTTGGGAATATTAAATGCATTGCCAATTTCTTAATTTTTTTTAAAAGCCGTATTGGCAATTTCTTGAATTAGTCTTACATTAGGTATAAAGGATTGGGAAAATTAGAATAAGTTTATAACATCAGAACACACTAAAAATAAGGAATAATAATACAAATGAAGGGGACAAAAACAAATACTGTAGCATATTCATGAATTTTATAACATCAGAACACTTACATGGCACAAATCCAAAGAGAAAAATGGTATTTATGGTGATGATAGGCTGCTAGAATTTACTCGATGTAGTTTGCAATGTGATTATTTTTATCTTTAATAAAATGAACAGATGGTTATTGATCACTCGTAGTAGTCATTTGGCCCTCAAAAATTATTACAGGATTCACAAGTGCCACGAAGACCTTGCTCTCTCTGATTATCTCTAAAAGACCATGGCCGCTTTTCTGTTGTAGAAGATCCACTCATTCCCATCAAGCCACAGGCTAAAATGAGCTGCTCAAATCTAAACATTTTATGGTCTACGAGAATTTGTCACCATTGGATCACATTTTCCAAAATGGTCAGATCCTTCCACTGGACCTGGCAAGCAGCAGGAGCTTCATACCACAGGGTGCCTTTTTTATGGATAAAACAATCATAAGTCACGGAGGACTAAATAATATGTTTTAAAACATTCCGATGACCTTAATGACAGATAATAGAGGACATCCTCAAAACAAACCAAAAGATGGGAAGAACTTATACATCTAAGATGCTTCTATGCTTTTATGATTAGTTCTATCACCTGCTTAAATGGTCTGGTGGTAGTGCAGTGTGTCTACCACCCAAAAGACCAGGGTTCAAATCCCCCTCTTGCAAGGGTTGCGTTAAGTAGTCGACAGCCAGCGTAAAAAATAGTCGAATCTTTCAGCATGGATTTGAGCAAGAAATCATGTAACCGACCCTACTCATAGTGGGAGAAGGCTTAGAACTTTTTTTAGCATCCTAGGGGGCTCATGATCAAACTGAAGAATAAGGTCTAACATGCATGTATATCTAAATTATATATGATATGTTACATCTTGGTGATCCCAAAAAGCTCCTTTCACTTTTTCGGGCGTGGAAAATTAGAAGAAAAACAAAGATGACTTGCCGGAAGCCATTTCTTCAGTTTCCCAATTTTCTGTCAAGGAGCGCAATCATATTGGCATCCCAGCCTTCCTCCATGCTCGTAGATTTTTGCAACCCATTGTTGGATACCCATTTACTGCTAAAAACTATGGAACCACCCAGTTAACAGTCCGATGCTACTCACTATAAGATCATGTTATCATATTTCAGCAACTGCCAGCGATAGTTTTCCCTGACAGATACGTCTAATGTTGCAACAGGCAGCTCCGCTCAAAACTGAAGCTCAACCAAATTTTCCTTCCACAAAAAACCCAACTTTTACCATACTTATGATCATGAAACGAAAATTCCGAATCTTAAAAGAAAATAAACGGCAAGAATATCATGAAGATCCCAACTTTTCGACGGAAGGAGATTCATAACAATGGAGAAAGAAGGAATCGATGTTTCCCTCAATCTCTAACAGAAACCCTACATGCAAAGACTGGAAACTTGAAATTCTGGAAGGGTGTGGTTAGAGGAATCCTGACCAGTAGTAGGGCCAGAGGGTGTAATCGAGATCGAAGACGACCAATCTGGGGAGGGCCTCGAAGAGTCCCATGATCTGGAGGGCTTCCTCCTTCACCCTCTCGTCCCCCATCTCTCTTACCTCCCTCTTCCCCTCTCAGATAGAGACGAAATGGTGTGGTGGTGTGTTATTTATATATGGAAGGGAAAGGTGCCCTCTCTCAACTCCCAATACCCCATCCCTCCAATGGGTGCTTTACACGTGGAAAGATGTTTGATTATATAAACAAATTTCATAAAATAAAAATGACACCAAAAGGAGGTAAAGTTATTCGGGAATTAGGTCCATCATTTGAGAAAAATAACTAAACATAGTAAAATAACATATGTGATATACATGTCTATGTGTTCCAACCTCATTTGAGAAAAATAACTAAATATGGTAAAATAACATATGTGATACACATGTTTATGGGCTAGTTTGGTTACTGGGTTGGGTTGTGTTGGGGTAAACCCCCTGTGAATAGTAGTTGTTTGGATGGTTATGAAGGTTAGTAGATGGTTGGAATAAGGAATGTGATGCCACATTGATTTGTGATGGAATTCCAACCCAGGTTGGGAGGGTTGGAATGAGGGGTATGTCGGTGTACACCGATGTACACCAGCAACCAAACGAAGCTTATATGTTCCAATCTTGCATATTAAAAATTTGATGTCTTTCACATGTTTTAAGGTCCTCTCGACAATTGATCGTCTCCTCTTCACTCATCTGATGTTCAAAGCAATACCCATTGCTTCGGTCCTCTTCGATATTGCTTCCCACCAACTCCAATCATTATTTTCTCGGAGGGGGCAGAAGAACACGCATGCCTCGAAGATTGCTTGCGCTTATGGACCTTCTAAGGGCTAGGATGCAATTAATCCTTGTGCGCTTTACCAGGACCAGAGCAAGATTGAGTTGGGATGACAGAAGGTTGGAGTAGGAGAGGGAAAGATTGAAGAGGATATGTCTGACTCGAAGATCTCAAGTAGACAAGGTAGTAGATTCAGGGACACCTGTATAAGGATAGGAGGAAAGCATCCTAGCAAGACTCCTCTAGCATGAAAATGGAGCGCAATCGTCATGTGAATCAACCCTAATACACTTAGATAGATCCTAAAGAAATTAACAAGTTCAAATTGTAACTAGCAAATTCAAATCTAAGTGATACAGACTTTCTATCTATAACTAAACGAATAAAGGAGGTTATCAAATCCCATGATGGCAATATGTAGTTAAGTTTTTCGGTATTATTTATCTACAAATGTATTTTTTTTAAAAAAAAGTGTATCAATGATAGTAATGTTCTTATAAGACTTGAAATTAATGATATGTTAACGATCTTGATGATGGTGTTCGTATTTTACATATATCACATCAATTGAATCGGGTCCAATATTCCATTTTTTAAGGATCTTATGTTAGATGAGATATATATTACATGGACATTGTCGAATCTATAAGTCGTAAATTTATTCGTTGATAGCTTAATCACAATAGGTAAAATACTGCATCATAATCCTCAAGTTATTATTGAACTCAATGAGTGGTATGATGATAGTGCAGTGTGCCTACACCTTAAAGGATCCGTGTTCGAATCTCAAGGGGGACGCTCTGGATCTCCCCCCCTCCAATTACTAGACTTACTATTAAAAAAAGTTATGGGAATGAAATGTGATATTTACTGCGAAACCCCAGGTTTTAGTACCACAACTTAATCAAGTTGATGATGATCACATAGTTGCAATCCATTTAAAAATTTATGAAAAAATCAATTTTGATTTGATTGTAGAGTAAAATAGCTTATTGTATGTGTACTGCTGTCAAGATTCTAACACATCTGAAATTTTGCACATCGGACATCGGATGAATGAGATATGAGTGTTTTAGTGAAGATGAGTCAAGTCTGAAATGGTCATACGGGATTTGAGAGAGATCCGTCCAAGATCTGCCCAAGTTCATTTAAAGGGCCTATAAAGTCTCTCTTATGAGATAATCCCTCCCCATTTGCAACTCTAACTTCCCACCTCTCGTCTCCTATCTCCCAAATCATCTTATCTCCATTGGAGCATCCTCGGAGGTGGTTTTGGAGAGGAGCTCCCTCTCGTCATCCTCTACGAATCTATTATTAGAAAAAAGTAAGATCATCTCTCCCGCTTCTTTTATTTCGAAGTTTTGTTGTGGGTTAGATCTAAGCAAGTGTTTATTTTGATTTAGAGGAGTATCATGATCATGATGAAGCGTAGAAATGATTTAGAACGGCGTTGAACACGCAAACAACATATAGGTACGGTCCCCTCCCTTTTTTCTTATGATTTTCTCGCCTTACGTTTGTCCTATGGAACTTCGTGTCCCTCAGTCTACTTTTGATCCTGGGTGGTCGAGTCGGGAAGGTCAAATCGAGAAATGAACGCGAATGATGACCAAACTTCAGTTACATTAAAAACATAAGAAAGGGGTGTTATCGAGTTCCTTCACTTATGCCGAGAAAGCATTCATTCTGCATTTCAAAATACTTCAATTGGTACACGCAAGAAATAGGCCAATTCCGCAGCTTTTTGTTCAATTTCCCGTGGAGTCAAATTCTCATCAGTACGAGTCAAGGGAAAGGGCGAATTGCTGTTCGCACTTTTTCGGTATGACGAGGCCTCTTTCGTTTTTCGTGCTTGGATGGTGCGTTCTGGCAATCTTGATCCCCGGGGCTAGGTACGACCCGAAGCGGGGAGCCTTTCCCTCTCGACGTGGTGATTTTCAGTTGTTCATGTTCTTTAAAAAAGTAAAAGAAGGGTAAATGGTAAATAAAGATGTGTTGATGTATTTCTAGTTAGGTGTGTGGATTCGATGTGTATTAGGGACTTGAGAGTACCAATGAATGACTGCATAAGAATGTATATTCGTAATGATGTCCCATATCCCTTCTAGCTACCGGTTTCTACATGATTTTCAGATGTATGCGTTTAAACATAATTAAAGCCATAGATGTATTATGGTATGATTTGTATATATGAATACACTAAGATTCATATACAAACACCTCTTCAAAAAAGGGAGGTCTTGATATAAGCTGTAAGAGTCATCAAAATGATTACTATTATCGTTGTATTAAGAAATGTATGTCACTTCTTCTGTAGTGTATCTTGAACATGGGATTTGCTTTGGCTAAACATGAACGTATTTTGAAGATATATAACTATATTCCAAAGATTTAAAGGTTGTATGTTCACTTCTTTCATATTCGTTTTCTCATTATCATAGTTTTTGCGTATGACAAGGTTTAGAAAAATTACGTCACAATCTCCAACTAAATCCATTGTTTTCTTTAATTCAAATCTATTATCTTCTTAATTCAAATGTGAGATGTAAATTACGTAAATTTGCATTCCATTACTTATGTATGATCAAACGTGGCCATTAAAAAAAAGAGATAATCGATGTTGTTAGATTCTCTTTGATAACTTCAACTTAGGTTTGTAACGTCAAGTACATTTTACATTAGCTAGAATTGCACTTGGGAACTTCAATCTAATTATACTATCATTAATAAAATACGTTGTTGTTAATAATGTATACTTTTCCAGAAAATTTTATTAGTTATTAATTAAGGTGATATTGCTTATGTGATTATGTTCACGAAATATTAAGCTGGCACGTATCTACTACGATGGAATTGCCTATTTATATGTAACACTCATACCTCCAAAGATAGTTCCACATCTAAAACCCACAAAGTGTGAGAGAGGGGTTATAAGTGGTGGGGATTACTACTTGATAACTTGGGCTTAAGCATTTTGGGTGGTTGTCAACATGTCCATTTAGGCTCGAACTCAACAAGTGGTTCGGGACAGTTTTCCTCGATAACGGATCGGGGACCTAAGCCCGAGATATTACAATATAAGTGATTATAGAACGAAGTAAATAGGATTGCTTCAATGCCGTCTAAAAAAAGGGCAATGGTGTAGAGCATCTAAATAACACTTGCAATGTCACGTGTTTAGTTATTGCGTACGATTAATACAATGTGGATTTAAAACTCCTTCAAGAAAAGTAAATTTTAATTGATGCCCTACAAAACACATGAATCTATAATTAGATAACATTTGTCAATGTACTACTGTGATAGAATTAATGTTGAGTCATCGACGATAATAAATTTTTTTATCGTGAACGATTAAAGGTATTTCTTTTACATTGTGGTAATCAGACTGTGATATCATAAAATTATGTGAATGTCAATATGATATTGAGCGATATTGTGTTTCTTTTTCTACGTAATGATAAAATGTAATGTGTTAAGGGATCAATTCATCTAATGTCGGATAATTATAGTTGATCATGTGTTGTATATGACTAAAGAAAGTAATAGTGGTTGTTCACAATCTCTAAAAAAATCGATGACATCGATAAAAATACAACAATGGAGAGCATCCATGTAAACTCATTTTGACATAGTGCAATTATACCAAATACTCCAAAACTCTGATAGGTTTTTAACCTTGTTTATATTTGTAGTGTTTAACCATTCGTTGTGAGATCTCACAATAAATGGGTAGACAAAGATATGAGCTGCAAGGGATTGGGTAGGCACCCTTGGGCCTCAGGTAGATACCATGAAAAACACAACCTCCACGGATGAGTTGGCTAGCGTATCCAAATACTCCAAAACTCTGATAGGTTGTTAACCTTGTTTATATTTGTAGTGTTTAACAATTCGTTGTGAGATCTCACAATGAATGGGTAGACAAAGATAGGAGCTACAAGGGATTGGGTAGGCACCCTTGGGTCTCAGGTAGATACCATGAAAAACACAACCTCAACGGATGAGTTGGCTAGCGTATTGCACCTAACAACCTGGTGTATTTGGAGTTGCTTGATGGAGTAGGGAGGTTGCTTAGTTGGTGTATGCTTGTTTGTGAAAAAATATTCCATTATTGGGTACAGATATTTGAAATTTGACATCATGGTGACTTGAATCCACGGGTGTAAATCCTAAGATAGGTGTGGTAGTTTTCTCAAATGAATATTAAATCAATAAATGGAATTAAGGTTGAAAATCACTTTATCGATATTTATTTGTATGTGTTATACTTAAAGGAGTTAGCATATCCGAGAGCGAAGCACAACTCTCGTGGTCCCAGCGAGTTCTAGATGGAGTGCTAGTTCTGGTTTCGCGGGTCTGTCGGTGTGTTCCTCGGCTCTGTCGATTGAGCGTAGTGTTATGAGTACAGTCGGTGAGTTTGTGTCCCTAGTACGACACTCATCGAAGACTCGTACTTTGTCACAAGGGTGTATCTGGTGCGGTCCCCTTTGGCTACGGTGTACTCGTTCACAAGTATTCCCCTTGTGATGGGTAAGTTGTGGAAATGGGTTGAAGTTGGAGTTGCGATTGGTTGCTTGAGTTGGTTGCTCTAGTGCACACGATGTCATTGTTGAGACGGTATTATTAATGTTTGAACTCAACATCTAAATGCTGGAAATATGTCTTGAATAGTATGCATATGTACACATACATATATGATTAAACCCCAACGACTCATGTAAGTAAATGTAAAATTGATGAACTCATTTATATACGTCAATACTATCACTTGTAGAGTACCAGTAGTAGATTGTATGTAACTTATAATAACCATTTACTAGTGGTTGGGATAGTGAACAGTAATTACAAGAATAATAATGGAACATGAGCATCACTCTCTTTGATCATTTTCACTTTTGTTATTGTAGTGTTGTTAGCCTGTTTTAGATGTATTGAGCTTTTTGCTCATACATACTTCTCTGGAATCCCATCCAGGTTTGTAGGTTGTTGAACATCAATATTGACTTGGGCTTCCGCAGTTTACAACAAACTTCGGGGTACATTTTTCCACTCATAGTGTTGTACTAGTTTTTGTTATACTTTTGTAGTTCATGCGGTTTACGTTTGTTAGTCATGTAACCATATATTGTGGACTCTATTGCAAATTTATGAAAATTTGAGAACCATGGATATATAAATGTCAACGGAGCATTTTAATATTTGCTTGTTATGCTTTACATTCCGAATGTTAATCATGATGTATGAATGTGGCTATTACCGTGTATCTGAATCCTAGGGAATTAGGTCTGACGCCTTTCCCGCGAGGTATCACATTTACTGATATTCGTAGAAGATTAATGGATTGTCAATTTATGCATGCCTTTATCTTGAATAATCGAGATTCTAATTGAAGTTGAATGTGCTTCGATAATTATTCATGCATATAATCTCTCTTTTGTACACAAAAGTTCTATTATTTTCAACATGATCCCACATGGAATACTCATAAAATATAAGTGGGTTGTAAGTGGTGGTGACCAGTACTTGAAAGTTTGAGCTTAAGTATCTTGAGTGGTGGTCAAGGAATCTAATTGGTTCGAGCCCCACAAAGTTGGTATTCCAATTTTCCTCGATAATGGATTGAGGTTAGGCTCGAGACATCAAGAATACTATCAAAGAGGGTATCCGCTGATAGTGGAAAGAGATACCTCAGAGGTGGAGCCATATGCCCATAACTACAATGAAATAGCGTGCAACCACTACTATTAATGGATATAAGAGATGGGTCGTGTTACAACAAGGATGCAACGAATATAAGTGTGTGAGGTCGTAACATCTCCATTATAATCTCACACACAAAAATATTGCAAGCATGTTATAATGGTGGAGATCACTACTTGACAAGTAAAGTGCGGGTATTTCAAGTGGTAATCAATTGGTCCAAATGAGCATGAACTCAACAAATTATCAAGGCCTTATTGTACTACAATTCTACTATAGACTGAGGAGGATACTAAATGATGTGCACCATATTATCTTTCCTCTTTGATGAGAGAAGGGGTGGCAGACACATGCGACACACCCCTAAATTTCTCAATAGCACTATAGAAAGAGGTTAATTAATTGAAATCTCTGCATATTTGTCTTAAAAAATCACAACTTGACACCACACCTTAATCCTAAAATGACAAGTTCTCTGTTTTAAAATAATGGTTTTTACAATTTCAAAATTAGCCCCTCATATATATCTACCATCAATGTTTAAATATAGTTAACTATTCATTATTTTACCAATCTCTCTTTAAACTACTTGGAAAAAGTTATATGCATCAACTCCCCATTCATAGAATCCAATTAATGTCATTATAACAAAAAAATATAAATAACAAAATAATTAGATAATGGTAAGTTCTATTTATTTTTGAATTTGACGCTCCAAAATTGTGTCCTACAATCCCCCTTATCAATAGTCCCCCTCAGCCTCATTTGACTGCTAAACATCTCCTCGATCTTGAGACTACTAAAGCAAGTCTTTCTATTTTATATTTTGTGCACTATTTTGCATCTAGTTTTTTCTCTGAATAGTCAAATATTATGATTTCTTTCCCCTAAAAAACCAAATAATATCAATATTCATGACATGTTTGTCACTACTTGAGAAAGGACTATTTGTGACAATCAGTTATCGCCGCAATAAATGACTGCTCATCGCAAATGTTGAGTTGCACATCAATGCATTGCAAAAGACTTTTGCAGCTGTTTAGTAATCGTCACAGACCCCAGCCGCCGCAAGTCAAAAGACCCCAAAGCTTGAATGTAGAGCTTCATTTATTTAATGGAACGCCCTAATGTTGACTGAGAGTGAAAACTTGCGCCAGACATGTCGCAAAGGTCAATTTCCCTGAAAGATTTTGGGTCTTTATACTGACCCATGATCTCAAGCTAGAGGGCACATGCAAAACACATCCATGGTACTTAAGTGTGATCACACCAGGTACTAGTGGACGATGCTGAAGTTGTAGGTTGACTCCAGAAGAGCACACGCCCTGAACCTTCTTTGCGAGATGCTCCTGCACTCGCGATGTACCATGTATGGCTCGTGAAATTGAGCCACTCAAGGCATCCTCCTTCTCAGGCCCCGACATGAAGGGCGCCTTCAAAGGCCCCTGCAGTCCACTGGAGCCATTGGCAGTAGCTGTTGAATGAACATGCATTGCTCGCAAGCAAAAAAAAATCGCACCAGCTGAAACTAAATAAGCGATGTCATTGTTTACATAGTTAAGGCATTTCAAGCAACATCTGGAACCAAACAGCTTTTCAAGGCAGTAAGCAACATCATGCTTATATTAGATCCATTTGCCATACTACAATTTTCAGACTTGCAGCAACATATTCACAGCATAACTAACTAGAAGGTGAAAGGTGGGTCCCTAATTAAATGCAACAGCTGATCAAAGTGCATTATAAGCTGGCATTTCGCACGTAACTACATCAGGAACAAGATAAACCGGGTAGCAAGTCCTTAACGCGCTTTCTTAGGTCGCTTGATTGGACGCACCGGTGTAATGATTTCCTTCTTTGAATCTTCTACAACTTTAGACTCTCCATAGATCTGCTAGAGAGAAAGAAAAACCATATTATTTGACAACCACATCCTCTAATTGAAGGCAGAAGAATTGCTATTACTCTGTAAAAGAGACTCTTCAAGAGAAGCTTGGTAAAGAAAGCCCTTCATTTGTGGTGAATATATACCATCATTTTAAGAACTCCATGATATTTATCTTCTAATTATTAGTTAAAATTTTCTACCAGCAGCAACTAACAAGTAGTCGATATGTATTCCAAAAAAATGAAGCAATATGAATGCATTATATAATAAAAAGTTAACCACGAAGAAATATAATGGAGGCCAGTCCATCATCCCAACAGGAAACTATTTTAAAATCAGAACATAATTTTACAACCACCAAAATTGTTGAGACCCTGATGAACCAAAGAATACTGAAAATGATAGCAGTTGTATTTCTAGATACCTATAATTTTGTAACTGACGACTAAGTTCCTTACAATTGCTGGATTGATATATAATGACAAAAACTTCACACACCCACGTAAGAAAGATTTTCCATGCAAGTTTGGCATGAACCTGCAAGTGGAGTTTTTATGAACCCAGCTGGATATACCAGACAGACTTAGAAGTTAGACTATGTAAACATCTAGACAAATGCAACACGTAAGACATCTGGAATCTCTGAGATTTTTTGTGGTATTTTCAAAAGGATGTTGATTTTTTCTACAGCACATTTGTTTATATCTTGCAGCATACACTCTACAATAGCAGATATCCAAATGAGGCATAAGAGGCACGCACCATTTAGACTCGCTCACAAAATAGATAATTCAAGGCTCAAGCAGAGAGGGGATCACATTGGTGATACCCTTCAAAGTGACAAAAAATCAGGCAAGCTACTGGGCTAAAAATTATAATATCTTCTGAACATGATCGGATCGTTGGGACCACTCAAGTTAGTTGAATCTATCACCCAGACAAAATAAAAACTAATAATCTATCACATATAATGGGATATTGCCGTTAATTGGTTTACTTTTGATGAAGTCAAGTTTTGACAAAACTTTTACTAAGAATGCCAAGAGTTGCAGACATGAACCTCTTCCCATTTTTTCTGGAGCTCTAGAAGTTCTCGGCAATGTGCAAGACATTCAGAATGGTATGCAGCAGCTACTTCCTTTATCAACGCTTTCCTTTTTATAATTCCAATCACCGAAACAACAAACGATAAATGGTTAGATATAACCAAGAAGACAACACTAATTCCAATAAAAGAACTTGGCATGACAGAGTCCTTTACGAAACCTGGCGGACGTAATTACCTTATTATTTTTTAATATATTTTTTTTGGATATTCCTCTAAAGGAGGTCC
The DNA here is from genome assembly GCA_037367405.1 of Ottelia alismoides. Taxonomy (NCBI): domain Eukaryota; kingdom Viridiplantae; phylum Streptophyta; class Magnoliopsida; order Alismatales; family Hydrocharitaceae; genus Ottelia; species Ottelia alismoides. The sequence goes on along the minus strand of JAZKJV010000850.1, from coordinate 133,282 downwards.
ATCCCATCCCTTCTAAAAAAAATCCAAAAGAAGAATAAGTATAATAAGGCCAACCACCATGCCAGTTATTTTTTCCAAAAGAAACGCAGAAAGTTACATTAGCAAGATGCAGCTTCACTTTTCCTGGACACTGAAACCATTTTATTTTGATATAAGAATATGCATACGTATATAACAGCAAGCCTTTAACTCTGAATCGATCTTCTCAACATAATATATACCATTTCTCTAAGTAGAAAGATAGACAACGTTTAGGAAATCAATGTAATGAAAAGGTGATGACTTAATATTTATTTATGGGAGTAAAGCTTCCCAGGGAACTAACTATACATGTTAAGGTGGCCTTGCTACTTGACAAAATGTATGACTATAGAGGGTATTATTTATGAAGGAAATATATGGAATAGAGGAAGGGCAACTGCACAAATGTGTGAATTTATCACCTACCACCTGTGAATAGGTGTATGTTCTGAGGAAGAAACGATCCACAGCTAGGCAAATAACAAGCTCGTGAATTCTTCTCTCCCAGTTAAATCTTTCATGCAGTTACTCAAAATTGCATAATATTGCCTAGGATGAAAGGTGTAACACCCATACCCCCAAAGATAGTCCCACATCTAAAACTCATAAAGTGTGATAGTGGGTTATAAGTTGTGGGGATTACTACTTGATAACTTGGTCTTAAGCATTTTAGGTGGTTGTCAACGGATCCATCTGGGCTCGAACCCAACAAGTTGTCATGGCCAGTTTTCCTCGATAACGAACCGGAGACCTAAGCCTGGGACGTTATAAATGGTATCAGAGCGGGTTCCCTATGATAGTGGAAAGGGCTACCCGATGGGACAAAAGCCGGGAGCGTGCAGCCGCCTCTATCACTGGGAATAAGTGATGGGCCAAGTCGCAACGAGGACGTTGCGAATATAAGTGGGAGAGGTTGTAACACCCATACCCCCAAAGATAGTCCCACATCTAAAGTTCACAAAGTGTGATAGTGGGTTATAAGTGGTGGGGATTACTACTTGATAACTTGGGCTTAAGCATTTTGGGTGGTTGTCAACGCATCCATCTGGGCTCGAACCCAACAAGTTGTCAGGGCCAGTTTTCCTCGATAACGGACCGGGGACCTAAGCCCGTGACGTTACAAAAGGTCTCTTTCCCTTATACATAGAACACATCGGTACATTAAGCCACATAAACTAAATGACGAGAATCACCCTAAGGGGCAATTCAATTTAGAACAGGTTGGGGTACACATCCTTGGTTGGCAGACAAAATACCTTCCAAGAAGTGGACCCATTGTTTTCCCCATGCATATATGCTCAGGCCCCCATCTACATCCTATGATGATCCCCATTGGCATCTCAGTGCAAATGAGAAGGTACATGACATATCCTCAATTAGTATGATCCTCAGACAAGGGTGGCATGGAATCTCATCTGTTAAACAAAATGGTAGTCTTGGCCGCATTGCATTCCTAGATTGCCCCCCAACCATCCATTCCTCAGCATGCAGGTCAACAAGGGTGATTAGTCTAGTAGGTGAGAGGTAGCGGAAGATTACATGACATGCTTGGTTTGGTCGACAGTCTGCATCCGTTGTCCTTCCTGACTATCACTGTTATGTGCAGGTATCGAATGCGAGCTCGTTGCAGGATTTCCCTACAAAGTTCCTCTATCTGTCCAATACAACAAATGTTTGCCGCTGGACTTTTCTTATCGAAGAAATATAGGACATGTTATCGCAAACCTTCCCAGAATTCAGAAAAGGATTTCCTGGGGAAATTCTCCTCAACAAGAGAGATGTTACTAGAGAGGAAAGGTTGTCTAGATGGGTAATCTCGTCATATCTATCGATAGGTGCTGCCATCCAACTTCTGTTTTGATACTTGCACTCAACGAAAAGGTTGAGTCAGAATTTGCTGCTCATGAGCTGAATACTGTGTCGAACGTCGAGAGATGTCGAGCTTGCAGAACCAATGATCCACGATCAGTGTGCCTATCACACTCCTATAGAGGCTCCTACCATATGCATAGCCTCGAGAGGGCTTCCCTATCTCATCACCTTTAGTCCATGTTTTGATGATTTAGCACCCAAGGCTCAACCTCACAATACAGGTCAGGCCATATGTTGCATTGCCCTTGCGATGAACTATCAAGTTTTGTGGAACTTGCACTAAGGACATAGGATACTAAGGATAGTCAGTCCTCACTCACATTAATAAGTCCGCCTATTAAAGGTCGGGTACTGGGGGGCATCAAACCTTCTGCTTCGTACCGTGAACACAACACGTGAGAAGTGCCCTCATCATTTACCATAGGGATAAGGGATGAAGACCACGAGATCCCACAATTACATAGAGATGAAAGGCACTTAATTGTAGCATTCTTCCTCTCAAAACAACCAATTAAATGAATATGCCAGTACCCAAACTCAAGTACATGAATGATCTGAATTCAATCTGCAGACATCTGATTTTGTCTCCAATAGGGGTTCATATCAATCCCAGCAAGTACATCCATTTTCAATTCAATTAACTTTCAAATGCCCTACAGAGGCAAATGCAACCCTCTTCAAATTCAAAATACTCAACAAATAAATATCAACTCATCCATACGAACATTAAAAAAGTACTAATCATAACCATTGTCCAATGTTATGTTCTGTGCATAGTCGCAACATGGCATTAACTACTCATCAAACCGGCGTATCGCAGACTCACCATTAGCATAAAATCTGGAATACACACAGATCGCATCAACCCAATGAAAAGGCGGACCTTTGGCAATTCACTGATCAGGTTATCTGTTATCGGTCGATGGGAAGCTCACAATTGGGCATATTGCCTAAATTAAACACCGGTACCCTAATTCTGATGTTGGGTGTCGAATTAACTAGATCAAACGATAGAGGAGAGTGAGATTGGGCTTACTGCGGGTGGGATCGAAGGTCTCGTCCGACCCCTTGTGATCTTGAGGCTCTTTTCGTTCCATCGCTTTCTCTATTAGGGTTTTCGAAGAAGCTCGAATCCGCGCGGGTTCCGGCGGGAGAGATAGGGAGGGAATAAAAGAGCGCGATTTGGTTTTGCCACATAAATTTCTCGATTTCCGGTTTTAACGACGAATAAAAAATTTCTATTTGCATGTTTAATTGCTAACTTAAATATAATTTGTGGGGTAAATTTAAAAAAAACTACTATGCATCAAATTAAGGATCTCATGTTTCAAATGTAACAAAGAGTAATCTTATCTTATTTTTCTCTCAAATAGAGGCCGTCATAAGCTTCGACAACACTTTTAAGTCAACATTAATTAGAAAGTTCAGATCTTTTTGTTACATTCGAAAATTTGAGGCCCTTAATTCGGAGTTCATACATAGGTGGGACCTCTTTTATAATTTTACCCTATTTTTTTGTTTTTTTTGTACGTTAAACAATGTATATTGTATATGATTTTTAGATGAACTTAAGTATAACTGTCAAATAAAATTTGAGTTAAATCACTTTAACCATTAGTGATCATGTTGAAATCATTCTGTATCACAACACGAAGTAGAATTCATCGTATTTCTATAAATTTACTCATAATATAAGTTGCCAAGTTTTTGTTAAGAACAATAATTAAGTTTCTTGAAGAGGATAATTTATTATTATACAAAAATCGTCCATTCAAGAGGCGACTTTGCGTTACTAAAATAGAAGCGCCCCCTCTTTTATGCATGTATTGTTCAAATTCCATTGAGATATACAATGTCTGAGATATGCTTGGTACATATATCTAGGGTTTGCTTGGTAACTATTTGAATATTTTCTAATTTTTTTTAATATCGACATTTTGTCGTATATATTCTTTAAATAGAATTTATTTTTGTCATGTAGGTGTCAATTTCAATGTTTTAGAAGGGTGTTAATGATGAAGGTGGACTAGTGAAATTGATTAAGATAAATTCAGAGATCGATCAGAGATGTTGGATAGGTTAAGAAATTATTTTGATTTGATTTGTCGAATATTATTGAAGTAAATGTGTATCATATGATGTCACATGACTTTTGATTACAACTAATGTGGAGTATGATGATGACATTAAAGATATTATTGATCATAGGCTAAAATGATGGGATCCTCTTATCAATTAGTACTATATACCATAATTCAAGAGGACTCCCCATGATTTGGGACTCATGCACCTTCATAGGTCTTACCTGAGTCCAACAAGAAAAATTTGTATTTGATATGGAGAATGATCATGAAATTGATCGAGTTATGAAAAACATCTCGCAAAATACAGATGATGAGATGGAGAAAGTCGATGAGAATATGGACTGTCCAACTAAAACACACATTGAGTCCACTATATCATTTTTCGATACATATGTGCCGATGATCATATTAGAAATGTGGAAGGATTTTAGGGATTTTGGGGACATTTTTAATTTGTATAATCAACGGGAGATTAACATGATTCTTAAGTCCAAATCAAACATCATTACAAATTCTCTATTGATGATTCCGATACCGAGTTCTTGGATGTCTATTGTGTAGAGAAAAAGAGAGGGTTGTGTGTGGTGATTGATCGGTCATCAATGAGTCGGTGACCCATCAGTCGACGGATAATTTGCGCTACTCTAGGTTGATGCACAGTATACTTGCTTGAATCCAACCTAAATCAAAATTATCTATAGCTTGATTGTAACTTTTATTTCTCGGTATTTTCACAATCAAATAAAGTGTCTTCATCCATCAAGGTTCTACATATTGTCATTTTTTTATAACTATGGAACCCTGGTCAGTCACAAAAGGGTTCCTTTTCGCCACTAGGGTTGTGTTTTCTATTCCTTTTCTCAATAAATATAAGAGGTGTAGGTTTCTTTATATAATCTCCAACAATATAACCAAATCCCACCACTTCACGATGGTACTAAGCAATGCCTCCACTCAAATAGACCGTTACATAACTTTGTCAACAAATATGTATACACATGAATTTATTTTGACGTCTATTATTTAAATGATCTCTACATGTTCTTTGAATGATCTCTAAAGTAAATACTTAAAGCACAGCAAAAATTGAATATCAAAAGCCACCAATAAATTATAAAGACAAACACAAGAGAAGGATTGCCTGTCGTAGCCCTGCTGCAGCAGACTCTGGAGTTGGGGCTGGAGTCGTTCGATCTTGATCGAGCGGCTCGCATAGATTTGTACCTTTTGTAGGCCCCTATCGTGCAAATCAATGCAAATCGCTCGATCAAAATCGAATGACTCCAACTCCTGCAGAGTCTGCTGCAGCAAAGGCTACAGCTGACGATCCTCTCCAACAGAATCAGAATCCAAACGCTCCACACGAAGAATAACGAAGATATACATAATAGTATCGAACGGTTCCACGCGAAGAATGACGAACATGTCATCGGGTCCTTTACTCCATGACAGTTCATCTCAATCCGACGGAGCCTATGGACTGGACGAGATCCACTTCTAAGACAGATGCGATGTTTGCTAAATTTAGAGAGAAGGAAGGAAAGATTAGTTACTAATTTTAGACAGAGAACATAGACGTGCGAGAACGAGCAACCATCGGTGGGAGAAGAAGCAGTTGATGGGAGGAGAGTTTCGAAATCTGATGGGCGCGGAGAATCACAGGAACCGAAGGAGAGGAAGGGTATGTTGAACATCAACTCGAATCCATGGTTTAGGCAAATGGCACCTCCTTCAACCTCTGCATCAAAGTCTCCACGACCAACATAAGCTCTCCAAAGATTTGAACACTATCTTTATTTTCAGGTAACTTAATCTTCTTGTTCTCAGATCCATTTGCATTTGATTTGATTTTTTTTGATGTGTACATGAAGAAATTAATGCAATGTGGGCAGCAGAGTTGAAGGGAGGAAGAAGAGGAGGAGATGTTGCAGAGAGCTGCGAGCAATGCCTACACATGGTGGTGGGCGAGCCACATCCGGACCAAGCAGTCCAAATGGCTCGACAACGATCTCCAAGGTACCATATAAGGTTTATTTGTTTAGAGGAAAAGGGATCCTACTCCATGGATTAGGTAACTTACCTACTTCAGTTTCTTTTTTTTCATTTTTTTTATTTTTTTTGAAAAATGGTTTCATTGATTTTCATAACTATATCCATATAATATGTCATTCAAATCTCGTCAGAAACAGAGACTCCTACAGCCTCCATTCAGAACATGAAAAATACAGCAAATCTGTGATCGTTAAAAAATAACCGCCTAGATGGAGGTCGTAAGAGTCTCCGTTTTTTGATGAAATCTGAATAACATATTAGAGAGATATAGTTATAAAAATCCATGAAAGCATTTTCAAAAAAAAATAAAAAAATTTTGAAAAAAATGAACATGGAGTAGGATCTCTTTTTTAATTTGTTTATATCTTCGGATGTTAAATATATAACAAAGAACGTTGCTCTTACCGCCGGCAGATATGGAGGAGAAGGTCAAGAACATGCTCAATCTCATCGAGGAAGACGCCGATACGTTCGCGAAGAAGGCGGAGATGTACTACAAGAGGAGGCCGGAGCTCGTCACCTTCGTGCAAGACGTGTACAAGTCCTACCGTGCGCTGGCCGAACGATACGACCACCTCTCCGGCGAGCTCCAGAAGGCGAACAACACGATAGCGTCCGTCTTCCCCGACCAGGTTCACTTCGGAATCGACGACGACGAGGAAGAGATCTCCCCGAAGCCCTCGCCGCTCCACTCCAGCAAAATCCACAAGCTTTCGCGGTCGCTCGACGAGTCGACATTGACCTCGACCAGGAGCTCGAAAGCCTCCTCGATCCAGATGTCGCCGGAGCACAAGAGGACCGCGTCGACGTCGGTCGTGAGCAAGGACAAGGCGCTCGCGGAGATCGATCAGCTCCAGAAGGGGATCCTCGCGCTCCAGACGGAGAAGGAGTTCGTCAAGAGCTCGTACGAGAGCGGCCTCGCCAAGTATTGGGACATCGAGAAGAGGATCACGGAGATGCAGGAGAGGGTGTGCAAGCTGCAGGACGAGTTCAGCACCGACACCGTGATCGAAGACAACGAGGCGAGGGCGCTGATGGCGGTGACCGCGCTCAAGTCGTGCGAGGACACTCTCATGAACCTCCACGAGAAGCAGCGGAGGTCCTCCGAGGAGGCGCGGCTGGAGTCGAGGAGGATCAAGAGCGCGCGGCGGAAGCTGCGGTCGCTGAAATGCCAGTACGGCCATCTGGAGGCTGACGGCCTGGATTCCGCCGACATGACGAGCGAGAGCTCCGCAGACGAAACCGCGTACGACGAATCCTCGTCCTGCGGCTTGAAGGAGGAGAGGCTGGAGTTGGAATCCGTCTGCGAGAAGGTGAGGATCCACTTCCAATCCAACTCGGAGATATCGGTGTTGGAACTCGCCGAGAAGATCGACGGGCTCGTGAACAAGGTGATCGAGCTGGAGAGCACGGTGTCGTCGCAGACCGCGCAAATCGACCGATTGAGGGTGGAGACTGACGAGCTGCAGAAGCAGCTGCAAGCGTTGGAGGAGGAGAAGATGAGCCTTCTCGACGGCTCGAAGGACCTGAGCGACAAGCTGAGGCAGGCGGAGGAGGAGCTCCGCCGGCTCCAGGATCTCGACCGGTCCGTGCGCAACCAAGGCGGGAAGCTCCAGATGCATTTCAGCGAGGCGTGCCGGACGTTCAACAATCTCTCCGAGCAGATGCAGGCTCCCGGTGCCGGCGACGGGAGGACGGCGACGGCGCGAGATTCCCAATTCAAACTGCTCTGCCCAATGGAAGGGGGCGTTCAGAGCATTTTGGCGGGAAATTCCGTTGAGCAGAAATTTGAAAATAAGGAAGGCGAGCTCGAAGAGGCGGCGGGCAACTCCGACGACTCGCCGATGCAAAACTGGCAGCAGATGTTCCTCCTCGACGATCTGGAGGACCGGGAGAAGATCCTGCTCGCCGAGTACATGTCGATGCTCCGGAACTACAAAGACGCGAAGCGCAAGCTGACGGAGCTGGAGAAGAAGAACCAGGACCAGCTCTTCGACACGATGGCGCAGCTCCGGGATCTGAAGAGCATGGTGGTGATGAAGGACGAGGAGATCCAGTCGCTCCGCCAGAAGCTCAGCATCCTGGAGCCCGGATGGAACGTGGAGTACCGGTCTCCCGTGACGGGGGACCGGACTCTCGGATCGCTCTTCGCGGACGACAGAACGTCCGCGAAGGGAAGCAAGTCGATCTGGACCGACGAGCAGCAGCCCGCGGCTTCCCTTGCGGAGAAATTCCGCAAGGAGCTCGACGAGCTGCTGAGCGAGAATCTCGAATTCTGGCTCAGGTTCAGCTCGTCGGTTCGACAGATCAACACATACCAAGTCGCGGCGGAGGACCTGCAGACGAAAGCGATGCGGCTGAAGAACCGGAAGAAGCAAGAGGGCGGCGGGGGTTCGTCGAAGAACACCGCGACGAAGGACGAGGCGGCGTCGATCTACAAGCAGCTGAAGGAGCTGAAAACGGACCTGTCAGTGTGGATTGAGCAGAACAGGATACTGAAGGAGGAGCTGCAGAGCAGGTTCTCGTCGCTCTGCGGCATCCGGGAGGAGATCGCGAGGGCGTCGGAGGAGTGCGCCGACGAGGACGGGTCGTTCACGACGTACCAGGCGGCGAAGTTCCAGGGGGAGGTGATCAACATGCAGCAGGAGAACAACCGGGTGGCGAACGAGCTCCAGACGGGGCTGGATCACGTCCGGGACATCCAGCACGACGTCGACAAGGCGCTGAAGAAGCTCACCGAGGCGTTCGAGCTCGTGCCGGCGGCGAAGAGCGGCGGGATGCACCAGTACCACTTCAGGAACTTCTCGACGCGGTCGAGGATACCGCTGCGGTCGTTCCTCTTCGGCATCAAGCCGAAGAAGACGTCGATCTTCTCGTGCATGAACCCGGCGTTGCAGAAGCAGTACAGTGATCTCAGGTCCGGTGGATTCCCTCGTTGATCTGTACGTGTGGATGTTTGATGCTAATTGCTTTGTTGGTAGTTTCGATTGTGTAAGATTATGTCATAATGAAGATTTTGTTTTGTTAATTATTCTGCTAGGAAATTATGTTCTTCTGATTTGTGTAGTTTGATTGATGTGTTTGGATCAGAAAGAGGATCTTTGGCTTCTGAGAAATCCTTGATCTCGTTAATCTGTAAGTCTGATTTGGATTAAGGTGAGCATAGTGAGTGCCAAGAAGAATGCAAAAAAAAAGGACAAATGAAAACCCTAAAGGAAATCAAAGACAAACTTTCGTGGGTGAATATATTGGGTGAGCGGATCCTGTAAGTGGGGAGGGTGCCCGAGCCGCTCGATCGAGATCGAGCGGTTCGCACGGTAAGGGCCCACAAAAACCCTCATTTCGTGCGAACCGCTCGATCTCGATCGAGCGGCTCAGGCACCCTCCTCACTTACAGCAGATCCCTGCTGGCTAGCAGAGGATCCGCTCGCATATATTGGACCCTGCGAAAAAAACTGTACTACTATAAGAAATTGAAAGATGTTCATTATATCTTATTATATGCTTTGAATCATAATCTATATGTTTTGCTGAACTCGGTTGAAGAACTATTTCTCTTCATCCTCTACAAGAAGGGCAAGCGAAGCCCACTCACGTATCATATCAGTGCAGGGGTCTCGCTGCTCAATGAGCCTTGTCTAATAGTAGAAAGAGCTACCCAAAAGATGGAGTCACCTCTACAATAGAGTTAGAAGGAAAGAGTTGCCTGAGAGGTGAAGTCGTCACTATAATTATGAATAGGTCGTGGGCCATTGTGCAATGAGTTTGTTACAAATATAAGTGAGGGTGATTGTAGCACCACGAACTTTGTACCGCTAGTAATCACAAAGTGTGGTAATACCTTAAAGTAGCGGGGGCTCCTACCAAGCAACTTATGCTTAAGCATTTTGGATTATAGTCAAGCCCAATAAGTTGTTGAGGTCAATAATTCCCCGATAACGAATCGGGGTTTAGGGCCCAGGATGTTACATATGCTCGCCTTTCTTTTGTGGGGATGCAAGATCAATGCCCCGATGTTGAAATTCTATTTTGATATTTGGATTTGTTTATCTCTGAATTCCATTTGTACTGTGGGCATTTTTAGGGCATGAGATCTTGTCAATTGCATGCATATATTGCTAGAAATAAATAGTTTTGTGGTCTAAATAATTAATTTTGAATTAACCAACCATATAGTAATTTTAGAAATAAAAATTATTCTGAATACCTCTTTTAGGCCTATCTAGGATAATATTATCTTTGAAAAATATATATGTTTGATATATAGATATATATATATATTAAAATTGGTTTTCTTTAGGTTAATTTTCTTTTATTGTTTAATTCACAGTAAATTCATTTTGTATCAGAAAATTGTCAAAAATTCTTAGTATGGTAATTTTGCATACATTCACATTCTAGCTAAGTTTCATTGGGTTTGGACTTAATTTATCTGAAAAAGTGTGAATTGACCCCTGGACTTAGCCTTAATCGCATTTGCATCTCATTTAATTTGCAAACAAAATATCAAAAAAATGCTTCCTTAAAAACCTAGTAGCTAAAAAATCTTAAAGTTGGCCTAAGGGTAAAGTGGTCTCCCTGTATTTGATCATAGTCTTACCTCAAGTAAAAAATAAATTTTGACCGCTCTGCATTGAAATTGATTGAAATTAATTTATGATCGATCCATAATTGTCTGACTTCAACAACACAATAATACTCTTCTGATGAAATATTGCATAATATACGCCTCTGTGAATAATTAATTTCTATTATATCATTGATTGCTCGAAAAATTTCTTAAAAATCACAATTTTGTATAATTAATTATTCTCTATCTTGTAATCAATTCCCATGCCAATGCATGCATATATTGCCCGAAATAAATAATTTTGTGATCTAAATAATTGATTTTTTTATTAACTAATCACGTAGTATTTTTAGAAAATAATAATTGTTCTGAATACCTCCAATTCAGACTTATCTAGGGTAATTTTATCTCTGAAAAATATATGTGTTTGTTATTTATTAAAATTGATTTATTAGATCGCTTTTTTGAATTGTTTAATTCATAGTAAATTCATTTTGTGTTAGACCATTGCCAAAAAATCATAGTATGATAATTTTGCATACATTCACATTCTAGCTAAGTTTTAGTGGGATTAGACTTAATTTGTTTGAAAAAGTATGAATTGGCCATTGACTTAGCCTTAATTTCATTTGCATCTCATTTATTTTGTAATAAAACATCAAAAAAATACTCCTTAAAAATGTAGTAGCTAAAAAATCTTAAAATCGACTAAGGATAAAGCGGTCTCCCTGTGTTTGACCTTGGGCTTACCCCAAGTAAAAAAAATAAAATTTGACCGTTTTGCGTTGAAATTGATTGAAATTAATTTAAGTGGTCTTTTTGATTGATCTTAATTGTCCGACTACAACAACACAATAACATTAACATAGGGCGATTTGTGACTCATCAGGATCTTCCACCTCCCCATCTCTTTCTTCATCCTCCCTTCTTCCTCCATTTTTCTTCTTCCTCTTTACTTTCTCTCTCTTCACCACATTTCCATCCGTCCACTAAATTACCAAAAATTTTATAATTTGATGATGATGATGCTTACATGATCGAGAATGTAATTTACAAAGATTCTAGGATTCATGGGTAAAATTTCCTAATGTTTATTAGTATAATAGTTGTTCTTGCTATTTTTAAATTAAACAAATGTGAAATCTATGCATGACCTAGGAATCCTTTCACTTGATGACTAAGGACAATGACACTCTATATTTAGTACAGTCAAATATATGCGAATTAGTACCCTTCACAAATGAGATATTTTGTACCCTTCATAAATGATAGTACTAAGTAGTACTATACATTGATAACTTTCCTTCTATATAAGAAAGAAGCATAAACATAATTAGGTAAAATACTTAAACAACTGACATATAAATTGGTAAAACACCAAAGGTAGAGAAAAATAATACGCATCTCAAACCATACAATGAAAAATGCAAGTCCTTTGGGATTGTTCATGAGGTTACTACATCGTATTCAGCTCGGTCAAATGATATTGCTTAGCAAGAATAACTTTTAACCTTGATTGTCATGTCTTTTTCTATGAACTTAGGATTAGCAAAGTACATGTGAAGGGAAGCTTTGAATGTTATTGCGGATATGGAGAGAGGATCCTTTTTTAACGCATACCTCTTTTGGAACAAATTTCGAATGTTTTACCTAAATCTTGAAACCATTAGACCTAATGAATACCACTTATGGAATCAAAGAACTAAGGTTCGTTATATCCAAGTCTAAAAAATATCAAAATTTTAAACACTATGGCTTCGAGTTATATTTAAGATTCTTGTAAACTGTTGGGCACCGCTGCTAAAAGAGTCACCGTGTCCAACAGAATGTGTCTTTCTTAAGGGAAGGTCAGCGACGGATGCCTTCGCTATTACCTCAGAGATCTTGGGCTCTTGAACACAATTAAAGGAAAAAATAGTAATTATGAAGATAAATTTTAGAAAAGTCTTTGATACGATAAAATGTAACCTCGTACTTAAATCTTTGGATGTCGTCCCTTCTAGGTGATGGGATTGGGTCAGAAGTGTGGCGGGGACAATTAAAACCATCCCCTTTTAGTGCTTCCACCAACAAAAACCATCAAGTGATCAACTCAAACAGAGCGGACAATTGTGAGGACCGTCCCCTCTGGTCGGAAAAATCCTTGACTTTAGGATGTTGGCACGACGACATAAGGACGGAGCAGATGGTCAAAACCGTTCCCTTCAAGTGTTTCCACCCACTAAATCATCCATCGAGTAATACATTTAGATGGGATGGTTAATCTGACCGTCCCCTCAGTTTCTCCATGTTCAAGGGAATCACTTGACATCGAAGGGGATGGTCATTATTTTCGATCGCACCCTTCTGCAAACGAAAGGGACGATCACCAAAAGATCATCCTTTATGGTGGCATAACGAACGATGCTCGATGACCGTCCCTTGTTTGGCAGCCCATCTGGGACATTTCTTGCAGTGCATTATATGACATACACCCATGAACGCGCGCGCGCGCACACACACACACTCTCACCTATATATACGCGCAGACATTCACTCAAACACAAACAATTCAAGGGAAACCCGTTTACTTGGATGGATGATATGGCCTTTTGTAGAACGAGTCCATATGAACTCGTGGTCAAAGAACGTCGCCGGCGGTTTCGGAGCCGGTGGTTCCGACAAGCCCGAGTCCTTTGGGAGTCCGTTAGGGCGTGGGTGGGACAAGGACGGACTAGTGCGAGGGCATTCATGCCTTATAAAAACACCTCCTCCAGGAGGGGATGGACACACGCTCTTCCTCGCACTAGGGAGCCCTCTCCCATCTCTCCATCTATATGTCTCTCTCTCTCTTGTTCTCTCACAGACGAAGAAGGGCGTACCTGGGATAGACTCTAGACTGGTATCAGAGCTCGGCTCCCGATCATCGTCGCCTACGCATTATCGCTGGCGCCGCAAGCCTCCGCTGTTGCCATCGCAAGACTCCGCCGCAAGCCTCCACCGTTTTTTGTCTTCGTTGTTGTGCTCCCCACGAATACAAAACCCTAAGAGATCGGATCCAATATGACAAGCAAGACTATTACCACTGCGATGGAGAAAATCGAGTACCTTAACGGTACTAATTACGAATTATGGAGTAGAAAGATCTACTATGGCCTATTGCACGATAGCATACACACCATCATAGACAAATCCGGCCCAACTTTATCTGAAAATCCAACTATGGAGGAAATTATGTCCCGCGAACAGTGGAAGAAAACAGACAATAGGGCTAGGAGCTTTATGTTGACCCACATAGATTTGAACCTGATTCGGGTCTTTGAGACCAGTGAATCAGCTTACGAGCTCTGGACCGTGGTTAAGGAGTAATATCACTCCAAATCTGAAGTGAGCGTCCAACTCCTTCTACACAAGTACAACTCATGTAGAATGAAGGAATCTGAAAGCATCCTCGAGCACGTGAACAAGATGATCGTGATGGCCAAAGATCTGGCGGCTGCTGATTGCGTGATTCCAGAAAGGATGCATATTGTAGCCATACTAAGAAGTCTCCCTCCGTCATTCGACATGGTTGCCACATCTCTGCGGATGAATGGCAACATTAAGCCCATGACGGACCTACCTGCACAGTTGACAATTGAGCAGGACCTCTCTAAACAAAGATCGAAAGCTGAGATCTTTGAGGTCGAGGAAGAAGAAGAAGTAAATGACGTGTACATGAAGAAAAGGTTGGGCCCCGCCAATGCGAATTTCAAGGAAAAGAGTGGGAAACACCCACGTGGCTCTTGCTACGGTTGTGGCAAATATGGTCATTTCAAGGTCAATTGCCCCAACAAGAAGAAGCAAGGAAATTCTAAAGTGCCTGAAAATAAAGGCAAAAAGAAAATGGAATTCGCAGCTGTCGTGGAATGCAACTCCGTCATCACGGACAGTTTTGGATGGTGGATCGACTCTGGAGCAACCAGACACATCGCCAAGATAAAGGAAGGTCTGGTGGACTTTAAGGAGCTGAGCAAAGGTGAACAGAAGATCTTCATGGGGAACAACACCTACCTGGATGTGGAAGGTGTTGGGACATACAGACTTGACCTGGAGGATAGCATTATGGTACTGAATGATGTACTGTATGCCCCAGGGATACGTCGGAACCTAATCTCTGTCCCAGTGCTGCTCAAGAAGGATTTCGAAGTTCGTTTTTATAATAAGCGTGTTTTTATTGACACGAATAAGAAGGTTTATGCGATTGAAAAGTTTGTGCCCGAGCACGACCTATTTTGTCTTCCTGTAATAAATTCTAGTGAATCAATGAATGTCTCTTCTGAGTATCCCTTGTGTTATTTGTCTTATTATGACTTGTGGCACATGCGACTGGGTCATCCAGGAAATTTCAAGATGGATCAAATGATTAAGGCAAATTTGTTGTCTAAGATCACGGGTACAAGGACATTGCCCTGCGAACACTATTTGACCGGTAAAATGACGAGAAGACCATTCTCAACCGGAACTCGGTCAACAGAGTTACTAGGTTGATTCATTCAGACATATGTGGACCATTGAGCGTCAGCACACATAGAAATAAGGAATACTTTATAACATTCATTGATCATTACTCGAAGTTCTCCCATGTCTATCTCTTAGAAAGAAAGTCGGAAGCACTTGAAACATTTAAGAGATATAAGACAGAAGTGGAGACAAGATTGGGAAAACCAATCAAGACTCTTAGGACAGATAGAGGTGGGGAATATACCTCAAAAGAGTTTGAGGATTACTGTATTCAGGCAGACATTCGTAGACAGACTACAATGCCCTATACACCACAGTAGAATGGTGTAGCAGAAAGAAAGAATCGAACTTTGATGAATGCAATAAGGTGTATGATTTCACACTCAGGACTCTCTAAGAAATTCTGGAGAGAGGCAGTGTTGACTGCGAACTGTATACAGAATAGGATTCCCACCAAGTCCATAGAATCAACGCCATATGAAATATGGAATGATAGAAAGCCTGAGTTGGGCCATCTCCGTAAATGGGGATGTGTAGCACATGTTGTGGTACCGAGTCAGCTTATGGACAAGCTAGACTTCAGAACATTAAAGTACAAGTTTATTGGATATAGTGAGAATTCTAAAGGATATAAGTTCTTCCATGAAACTAAAGGTATGATCGAAAGTCGTGATGCTACTTTTCTTGAAATTCATCAAGAAAAGGAGCATGAAGTAGAGGAATCAGATCCTCTGATTGTCTTACAAGACAATGAAGACGACTTGAGCATTAGACAAGAACTTGAGGATGATATTGATCATCTAAATGTAGATAATGAACCTATGTAACATGATGATCCTTTAGAGGAAGTGGGTAGACCCATACAATCCACGAGTATAATCGACAACAAGAGACCCAGAATACGGCCCGCATGGATGGAAGATTACCATTTCTATGAATGCGAGGCATTGTGTTACACTGTGGATGAGGATGTCGCGGATTGTACAGATCACATATCCTTTGATGAAGCTATGGCTTCGTCTGAGTCAGAATCATGGTCGACCGCCATGAGAGATGAATTGGACTCAATCGAGCGAAACAGTGTTGGTAATTATGTACTTTGCCAGAAGGTAGGAAATTTATAGGATGTAAGTGGGTATTCCAGAAAAAGTATCGAGTTGAGGGTACTGTTGACAAATACAAAGCCAGATTAGTTGCCAAGGATTATACTCAGCAAGCTGGAATAGATTTCCAGGAAACCTACTCTCCAGTGGCTAAGTTTGCATCCATTCGGATGATCTTAGCCATAGTCATGTATATGGATTTGGAATTATTCCAAATGGATGTAAAGACTGTCTTCTTTAATGGAGAATTAAAGGAGGAGATTTATATGCGACAACCTGATGGATCTCAGGTTGAAGGTCAGGAGGAAAAGGTTTACAAGTTAAGAAAGTCATTATATGGCTTGAAACAGTCTTCACGACAAAGGTATCTCAAATTTCATAAGAAAATTATCCAATTTGGATTTGTTTCAAATAAATTGGATAACTGTGTGTATGTCATGAAGAGTGGGAGTAGTTTTACAATCATGTCATTATATGTTGATGACATTCTGCTTGCAGATAATGACATACAAATGCTCAATGAAAATAAATAGAAATTGAGCAATGAATTTGAGATGAAGGACATGGGTGAAGCATCCTATGTTCTTGGAATTCAAATAACAAGAGACCGGGACTCAAGGATATTGAGCCTTAGTCAGGAAAGATATTTGCATACTATATTAAGGAGATTTGGAATGTAGAACAGCACTCCAGCTCCAACACCACTTGTGATGAGAAAGAGACTCAGTAAGAGTCAGTGTCTTGGAAAGGGGAAGAAACCTTTAGATGTACCATATGCACAAGCGGTGGGAAGTCTAATGTATGCAATGATGTGTACTCGACTTGATTTAGCTTGTCCAGTAAGCTTAGTCAGTAGATATCAAAGCAATCTCGGTCCAGCATATTGGGAAGCTGTAAAGAGGATTCTTCGATATCTGAAAGGAACAATACATCTGAAACTTGTGTATCAAGCAGAATCGCTTGAAGTGGTAGGCTATTCCGATGCCGATTTCGGAGAGGATGTGGATGATAGAAAATCCACATCGAGTTACATGTTCATGTTTGGTGGTGCAGCCGTTTCTTGGGGTAGCAAGAAACAAGGATGTGTATCTCGACATACACAAGAGGCTGAGTACATTGCATGTAATATGGTCACCACTCATGCTGTATGGATCATGTGTTTTCTAGAGAACCTAAACCTTGAATTGGTCAAAGGACCAATTGAAATGTATTGTGACAATCAAGCTGCGATAAGCTTGATCAATAGTGGGGCTAATAGTTCTAAAGGAAAACACATTGAGATCCAATATCACTATATACAAGATATAGTGGCGAAGCAAGAAATCACGGTAACCTACATACCTACCAGTGACATGTTGGCTGATTCCCTTATCAAGGGAATAACAGCAGGAACATACATTAAACATGTTGGTTTAATGGGACTCAGGAATGTATGAGTCAAGGAAGAGGTTTCATAAATAATGATCCCCACATGATAAATCTCCATTTATATACTACACGAATAGTGGGAGCATATATGTTTTTTACCACTTCGGTCAAGTGGGAGATGTAGAACGAGTCCATATGAACTCGTGGTCAAAGAACGCCGCCGGCGGTTTCGGAGCCGGCGGTTCTGGCAAGCCCGAGTCTTGCGGGAGTCCGTTAGAGCGTGGGTGGGACAAGGGCGGACTAGTGCGAGGGGCATTCACGCCTTATAAAAACACCTCCTTCGGGAGGGGATGGACACACGCTCCTCCTCGCACTAGAGAGCCCTTGATGAATCCACATTTCGTCATCTTTATTCTATCATTTTGGCCTCAAAAACCCTAGCAAATACGTGTAAATACCCTTAATTAGAGCATCTTAGCATTCATGCATGTGCATGTAAATAGTGTATAAAATCCTGTATTTAAAGCCAAAATTATAGAATAAATAAAAGAAAAGAAAAAGAATAAAATATTGTAAATATATATGACCCGAAACCCCGAGACCTAGGCATCTTGATGAATAGGTCGACAAGGAATAAAGTAGGGGGAGATAAGGGCCAAAACACAGCAACAACACCTTTGTTTTTATTTCATTCTTTATTCATTTTGGGATCTATTTTTGGTTCCACTTTTTATACCTCAAATAAAGAAATTTTGTACATGAAAGTTGTAGATAATTAAATAAAAAAAATATAAAATTTATTTCACTCAAAAATAATGTACAGATAAAAAATTATGATCTGAATAAAAATACAGAATCCCAATTTCCCAGACCTGTATCTCCCAAATAAAAACTCCAAATGCATCAAACTCACCTTTAATTGTATATAATTTAAAATAAGCTATTTAATGGCGGCAGTTTCACATTTGGCGGAGTTACAGTTTGAAAGTTGAGTTTTGGACCCCCTATTGTATACTTGTACATATTAAAATATTCAATTTATTATTTATTCATTATTTTTATAATTTTATATTTTTATAATGTTGTAAATATTATTTATAATTTATGTGAATATTAAAATCAGAATAAAAACACAAAAGAAACACAAAATAAAATACTTGTAATATACCTAGGTATAATACCTATACATGTACCTATATAAACCATACTTTTATTTTATTAAGTGTATAAAATACATCATAAAAATAAAATAAAAATATTTTTAAGTGTATAAAAATACTTTATAAATTTATAACATAATAAATAAATAAATAAAATTAAATTCACAAAATAAAATAAATTAATAAAATATATAGATATATGTACCTATATAGCTCAAAAAGGTACTCATATTTTTACACCTCATAAAATAATTAAAAATCATATTTAAATACCTTATAAAATAATAAACACTTTTTATTTAATAACTAAAAATTAAATAATTCGTTTTCTATTTTCTATTGATTTTACAAGGATTTTTTCCAAGGAATTTTCGGGTTGGTCCACGTGGACCAACCAGAAAGCTCCGTTGGTTGACCTCGATCAACTCTCTGACCGAGGTCTGGACTTGTCAGAAATGGATTTTAACCGCCTTTGTGGAATTTTCGAGGCCAACTCTTTCATCAAATCACCGAGTTGTCTTCATGACTTTTCTTCCTCTACAATCGATGATGCACGCCCAATGCTAAGATCGGGGTTTGGACCGCTGACTTCTCTGATTTTCCTCGATCTTGAAGCCCTATTCATCACTTGTTCAAAAACCCAACCCGTCTTCCTTCTCCTCTTTGAACCGCGTTAGGACTTCGCCGAGACCTCCGAGCCGTTGCTTGGGATCCCCGGTGACAGAGGGTCGATCCCAGCACCTCGTTGAGGTGCAACTCGTGCTCCGAGGCGCGTTCCAGCCACCTCCGGCCACATTGGTTGTGAGGTTCCACCTCGCTATTTCTGTCTTGAGGTATTACTTTTACTTCCTTTTTATTGCTTGCTTTTACTTCCAGTAGCATTAGGAGCGTCAAGCTACCCTGATTTTTGCTTGGAATCCATCCGTTACCCTTCATAGCCACCTCGCCGGAGCTTGCTCCGACGAGCATCTACTCCACATCACCACCTTGTTCCACGCCTTTGCGGGACCGCGGCACTTTGCCCGCGCGTCCCTTCACGCTGTTTTGCAGGTCTAGGAACTGCATCGCGCACCTGGGGGAGGATTTTGAAGGCCGGCCGGGGTTCTTGGAGCTCCACTGCTCTGCTGACCTCGTGCAGCCACTCTAGGCTTCGCCGGATGATTTTTGCACCCCCAGGCATATAAAGGATCAGCCCAGGAGTCGCCGCGGCCGTTTTGTGAGCCTCACGACCAACGGAGGCCGAAGATTGAGCCGGGAGAACGTCGGGTTGCCGGTGTTCCTCCCAGTTCTTCCCGAGTCCCCTCCTGCCGTTGGATTTGGCCGCGTTCTTCCTGGTGCACAGATACCGTCAGATCACGAGCGCCCACGACCGTCCATCACACAAAGATCATCTAATCGCATCCGTTGAGCCGAAGGGGCATCGGGCGCCCATACGCTGACACGTGTTTAAGTAAAGCGCCTCGCACCGTCCGATCGTGCCTAAGGTGGGGATTTTGCAAGGTTACCCCACCGGTTTTTGTATTTCATAAATAGCTCTTAAACATTCATTTACCTTTTATTTATTTTTGTAACATTTGCATTATGCTCCCCGAGTTTTGTGTTATTTGCTTTTTGATCCCTGCCAGGTCACGTGCGTTGCACACGTGACTTGGCGATTTTGTGAAGGAACCCCGGGGTATTTTTAGTATTTCCATTTGGTACCGAAACTTTTATCTACGGTAATATAAGTTCTGGCATTTTTGCACATGAGCCCCCTAGACTTTTGGAATATTACATATTTGTCCTTGCCAGGTGCGCGTGCGTACACATGTGCGGTTGGGATATTTACAGGCGCACCCCCGTTGGTCTTGGAATTTAAATTTGGTCCATTAATTTATCGATTCAGTATTATATTTTGCGTAAAAATTGCACTTAGGCCCTGTAACTTTTGTCTAATTACATTTATACCCATGCTAGTGTACTTTTTCTTTTTGTTTCTTTTAATTATTACATGCATTTCTAAAATCCCAAAAATTACCAAAAAAATTCTCATACGCTCCTGGTTGCTTGCTTATTCACTCTATATTTTTATTTTTCATTTTTATTGCATTTTAATATTTATTAAAAATAAAAAAAACATACATTTTAGCTACTGTTTGCATTAGAAAATACCAAAAATATCAATCTTTTTGAAAAAATCCAAAAAAATTACCTAAGGTCTATTTTAGTGTCTTTTAACTCCTATCCAAAAATCACTAAAAATTTCAAAACAAAAATCTTAAAAATTAGAAAACTCCTAAAAACTTCATAAAAATCTAAAAAAATCCTAGAAAAATCCAAAAAAATGCAATTTCAGTTTCTTTATTTTCTCTGATTTATTCTCTTTTATTTAAAATTAATTTGAGGATTTTTAGACTTTGATTTCTATTTTTGATCCTCATTTTAATCTCGGCCCGTAGCTAACTCATTGTTTCCTTGTGTTTTGACTTTTAAAAATACCAAAAACATTCAGAAAAATTCCTAAAAATCACAAAAACACTATAAAAATATAAAAAGACCAAAAACATTTTATTTTGTGGTTTTTGAGCATTTTTCCTTATTTTTATAAATAACTTATCCCCTCTTTTCCTATTATATATATATTCTATTATTGAAAAAAATATAAAATATAAAAAAATATAAAAATCAGAAAATTACAAATCAAAATACAAAAATATAAAATGAAATATTAAATAAAAAATTAAAAATTAAAAACCCACAAAAAATTGCACACTTGTAGACATTGATCACAGTCACACACTTTAGCATTTTGCTTGATCTATCCTGCTTGCTACCTGTGTTCGACACTCTACATATACTTTCACTATACACATTATTGTAGAGTTAAAATAAATTTGACTCCACACTTGCTTCTCATTGTTTGATTGATTTGATTGTGGGTTTATTGTTGACTTTAGTTCGGATTTCTGCGTGGTCGACGCATCGACTGAGTTCCCGCCTTGTGTGGAACTTAAGACCACCGATATCCTGCTAAATCAAATGGCGTCGTTGCCGAGCATATACGTTTTTGACCACTTCGGTCAAGTGGGAGATGTAGAATGAGCCCATATGAACTCGTAGTCAAAGAACGCCGCCGACGGTTTCGGAGCCGGCGGTTCCGGCAAGCCCGAGTCTTGCGGGAGTCCGTTAGGGCGCGGGTGGGGCAAGGGCGGACTAGTGCGATGGCATTCACGCCTTATAAAAATACCTCCTCCGGGAGGGGATGGACACACACTCCTCCTCGCACTAGGGAGCCCTCTCCCATCTCTCCATCTATATCTCTCTCTCTCGTTCTCTCGCAGACAAAGAAGGGCGTACTTGGGATAGACTCTAGACCTTTTAGAAGATATTATCATTATCTAATATATGGGACGATATTAATCACCTGGTTTGGTCTGCCTTTTAGAAGATGCAGTTCTTCCAGCTCGATTTATTAGTTTACCTCGCCTAATATTAGAGAAGGTCAAGTTTCAACATTCTAGATGACCTCTTTTTCTTTTACTATAGGAAAATGACCTCTTCTTTTGAACATGGATAATATTGTATTATTTAGGTTATATTTTATTCTTAACATGGATAATGTTTTTAAAAAATTTATTCCACTCTAAGTCAACCCAAGGCTTTTTGCGAAAAAAATGTATTCAAGTCTCCATTTCTTTTTTCATGGAAGAGTAACCGAATAATGTAGGGATGCAAATGGACGAATACACATAAAGATATAGCTTTTACCATATCTTTATCTTTTTTTAAATATGAATACGGATGTAGGTGGTACAACATATTCTTATTCGTTTTCAAATATGAATACAGATCCACACTGATATTGACGTATATTAAAACTACACCACCGTATCTTTAAAAAATGGATATTGATCGAGAATGAATAATATTAGAAATAATTTATAGTTTAGTTCAATTATACATTATACATGTATTGAATGGAATACATATGATATAAATATATTAAATGTACGTATATCATAATAATTATACCAAATATGGTTAAAGAAGTTACAAAATCATGTGGTTAGTGATAAATCTAATACTATATGAGGAAAAGGAGCCTACTTCTAGGTAACCTTACCCACTTCATGTCCATTTTTTGCAATTTTTTTATTTTTTTGGAAAATATCACCATAGATTTTCATAATTATATCCCTTTAATAGGTCATTAAAATTTCATCAGAAAAAGAGACTCTTATACCCTCCATCCAGAACATGTAATTTTAACGGTCTTGGATTTGATGTCATAAACCTGTTCTGGATGGAGGGTATAAGAGTCACTGTTTCTGACAAAATTTGAATTGCGTATTAGAGAGATATAGTTATGAAAATCTGTGGTGATATTTTCTAAAAAAATAAAAAAAATTGTCAAAAATAGACATGAAGTAGGTAAAGTTACCTACTTCATGAAGTAAGCTTCCTTTCCTCAGACTATATTTATATATGAAAAAAAAGATATACATATATGAATACGGATATTTGCGGATGCCATAGTAATATCCGCATATGTATTTATTTTAAAACGGATTGGATACGGACGTCAAAAATCTATATAAGTAGATACCATGATCGACAGGAAACCAATACATCCATATTCATTTTCACCGTAGAACAAGGACAGTGACAATCAAACCTGGTAAATTTGTTCTAGACGTGTTTATATATCATCAATTCTTCTCTCGATAATGCTACTAGTATTTCTTACGGGAGGATGGGTCGTCTGCTATAATACAGTAGGTGTTGTATTACAGCGGGCCGTCTGATGGAGATCGGACAATCCTCATAAAGGGTTGGAGATAGTAGCCTCCGTATGAGGGTCGTCCGATCTCCATAGGACGGTCTATTGTAATGCAGCACCTATAGAGGATCTCGTTGTTCTTACGGAGGAGGGACTCCTGATCATCCACTACTGCAGTCTGCAGGAATCCCCAGATGAAATACTCAGAATTTAATAGCTTCAGCAATTCATGGCTAAGGATAGACACCCTCAGATTTTTATATGCGTCGAGTCTTTAATACTCGGGAGGACTTTGGGTGCCACAGTCAAACACGGCTATACATCTTCTTCTATTATTAATCACGATCGCTGTTCGTCAAAGTCAGAGGAAATCACATCACAGATCAGTAAATAATCACCACCACCATTGCCTTCGACCCGCAGTATATTGAGTTCTTCACCTTCGTCTCTCCTCGTCTATAAATTGATAAGGGATGCTTAGCTTGCTCACATGGGCACATATATATCTCAAGAACAAATTTAAGAGGTATACAGTGCTAAGATATGGCAGGTAATTCCATGGCGAGCAAGGCCTCGATCATCCTTCTCTCGCTCTCGATCCTCCTCATAGCTTATGGTGATGATCACTTCTATTCTTTCTTTCTTTCTTTCTTTGAATTTCTTTGTCACGGTCGGGCGATTATAATTTAACAAGTTATGATCGATTTAATCTTAGATGCGGTGAAGATGGTGTCTGCGGGGACGTGCGAGCAGACGGGGCTGACCTACCTCAAAGACTCATGCCCTCCGAACTGCCCTATATTTTGCAATGCATTCAACTTCACTTCCTTCCGCTGCTCGACCGTTTTCTTCTTCTGGGCCAGATGTGTGTGCCAGAAGACTTGTTAATCAACTCTCCTGTATTTGCATACAATTATATTATCTATCTATCTATATCTATATCTATCGAAGAGGAATAAGGTAAATGTCCATATGGAGATCATGACCTACCAGTTCTCATGTCATGTCATAGATAGGTATTGAAAATCCTTGTGATTACAAGAGGGGGCACTCTATATGTATTCACTGAGCTTCTATATATTGATAAAATGCGTATATATATTTGGTCAGTGTGTAACTTTTTTCTTAACTATATACAGGGAGGTTTTCAAATGAGGTGTGGCATTTTCTTGATAATAGCCGTGTGTCAATTTTGGTTGTTGGATGATGAGTGTACGAGTGAGATTAGAATCACTACGTCTACGTGGAATATAGTGATTTTTGTGCCAACTATACTTCCTAATGAGGGATCCAGTTAATTAATGCTCTAATAGTAAAACCCACGTCAATTATCCTTACTATATTTAGTTAAACAACGGTTGCCATTTCGTTACAATTTTGATGCAAAAATCGTACGCATTATAAAAAAAATTATATTTTACAAAAGATAGTGATCTTTTTACAAAACTGATTTGCAAATTAAGACGCATTGCTAGACGTGTAAAGGATGTGATACTTGACGTAGCAACTGAACTTTATACAAATAAGGACTAGTGAATATAGTGGTTTTTTATTAAGTATACTTTCTAAAATGAGGGATCAACCTAATTAACACTTTATTAGTAAATCCATGCAATGTGGCTTGCTATATTTAGAGTATGACTCACATTATGCTTTAAATTTTCCATAAAATTATGATGTAATAACATTTTGCATTTTGAAATAAGGGATATCAAACTACAAAAGCCGATTACTATTTTACAAAAGCCGAATGCCAATTACAAAAATATATGTAATTTTCAACGTTGAGAAAGTGTACATGTTTGGATTTAATAATTATGTATATATAATTATGTGCTTTCCACATCAAACAAATAATCAATATTTCACATTCAACAAGTTTATTTCACATTCCATGTACGAAATATGTCAAAAAGTCTACCAAATGAAGACTTACAATAAATGAATCTATCACTTCATTAACATATATTACAAATTGTAATTTGTATTTTATATTTATTTCATTCTTTTTACATTCGTTTACTATTTTCTGCAGTCAGTTCCAAAATGATGACATCCGCATGTCCTGGTTGTCTCGATCTTTACCCTCTTTCCTCTCATTGAAAGTTGTTCACACATACATAATGTAAAAAATAATGAGATATTGTAAACATAATAGAGAAGCATAAAATGACTGTATGTAATGTAAAAATAACTAGAATGTGTTTGTACATGTGGTACAACAGTCGTTTAAATGTAAAATACATGATGAAAATGAGATATAGAAAATGAAAATGATCATATATATTGTAATTTGGTGTGATGCATTAAATAAAAATGATGTAATCAACATCATTGAACTTAAGACGTGATGCGTATATATAGGTCATGTAATCAAAAGCATTGAACTTAAAATAGAACAAATGCATGAAAATATAATAGAACATAAGTGCATGAAAATAAAATAGAGCATTTTACGAATTGAACATGAATAGAATTATTGTTTGATATCTAAGATTAACGAAAGGGGATTAAAATATAATGAAACCATCAAAGATCTGATATTAGAATGTATCCAAGAAATCTTCCTCATCGTTTGAAATCTGGTATTAAAAGGAAAATATAAAGATTGCAATGAAAAATAATGAAGATTTCCAGTAGGGAGACAGAGAATTGAAGTAAGAAAAAATTGTACCTATATAATTTCGAGATCATCAGACTATCTTGGGTGCGCCAATGGAGATTTTGACAGGGGTAAGAGAGAAAATCGTTCAGATTTGAATGATTGTTTTAGCTATTAATTAAGCGTGATAATTATTCAACGTGGAACAAAGGACTCATGGAAATGTGACACAGCATTTCAAAATTTTCCTATAAATCTCTTAGGGTCCGTTTAGTTATCGATTTACCCCATGCATTTCTGGATTGGACTTCCATCATAAATCAATGTGCCATCACATCACATTCCTTATTTCAACCCTCTCCAACCCTCTTAATCATTTAAACAACTAGTATTCACACGGAGTTACCCCAACCCAACTCATCCCAGTAACCAAATAGACCCTTAGGGCCTGTTTGGTTGCTGGGTTGGACTGGGTTGGGTTGGGCTGGGTTGGGGTGGGTGAATAGTAATCTGTGAGGAGGAAGTACTCTTGTGAATAGTAACCAGGGTTGGGCCAACCCTGCCCAACCCTGCAACCAAACAGGCCCTAGTTTGATGTGCATTTAATCCGTCTTTATGGTTGATTAATTTTTGTTGCGACATGAGACTTGTATCTCAAGTCAGTGCTCAACTTGACCAGCTCAATTATATGCGACGAAGAGCTCGAAATCTATCATTTATACCGATGAACAACAAGAAGTGAAACTCGATCGGTTATAGGGTTAGTCACGTGGAGAAAAGGAATTTCAAAGAGTAATTTCCACAATCATTACTAAATAGACTTAGATAATGATGATCATGCATGGATCGCTTAGTTAAAGGGCTTAATTGGAGTTTACTATATATCTTTGCATTTTATACATCATATATTTTTATATAATGATCTTTTAATCACAATCCTACGTATAGTGATCCGTCACCGTATCTGTTTTATATAGATTTTGACATCCGTATTTGTATCCATTTTAAAATGGATATGGATATGAATATCGTTTTGATATTTGCAAGCATCAATATCAATATATGTGTATCCGTTTCGCATATAAATATAGTCATAGATCTATTTTTAACCTTATATAACATAATTCTATACATTCTTTTACTATATTTGTAGAATTATTATGATACAAATACATTTAGTAAATTTATATCATGTGTTTTCCATCCAATTCATATATATTTAAGTCGATTCTATAGAGTATTTCTAACACTACTCGTATGGGATCAATATCCGTTTTACATCCGTATCCGTTTTTTAAGGATATGGTAAGATAGTTTTGATATCCGTCAATATCCGTATCCGCATCCGTGTTCTTGTTCAAAAACGGGTAAAGATACATTAATACATATATCCGTATCTGTATCCGTTCGCTTGCATCCGTAATAGGCACCCATTAGTTAGTTTGTTGAGATTTTTGGAGGAGCTAATATGTAATACTATTCATCATTTGATGTCATTAGAAAACTTAAGCTTCAAATGAGGTCACTACAACACGATTTCATAAGTTTCAACATGTTGCAAAATTAATAGAACAAAACATAATTTCCAAAAAATAATATTCAAGATATACTTAATATACGAAGATATGGTGAGAAATATCAAAATACCTATGCACTCTGAATATTACTACCTTTTGTATGTTAAGAACACAATCAACATCGATAGAGAGAAGGTGGATGTTATTGTGGATAGGATAAAGAAGTATACTACTAGTAGATGGAGTATACTACTAAGAACACAATCAACATCGATAGAGTGATGGGTTACTTCAGGACCTTGAGCAAATGCATGCCTAGGTGTGGATCCAGATGGCTGGGATTGGACGCGACACGCATTCCTGACCTTGACGCAGATGTGTTAATGAGACCCTTCGAGGTGGAGGAGGTCCATGAGGCCGTTTTCGATTTAAATCTGGACAGTTACCATGGACCGGATGGCTTCCTCGTCTTCTTTTTCAGATAATTCTGGGACTTGGCATCTGTATAGGTAATGGAGATTGCAGGAATTCACATAAGGGAACTATGGTTTTGAGAGATTCAAAAGATCTTTCATTTTCTCCTATCTAAGAAGGAGATGGCCACAAGAGTGGAGGACTACCGTCACATTGAGTTGTCTAATATGATCTATTTAATTGTTTCCAAAGTGTTGGCTAATCGGTTGAGGGGGTCTTGAACAAGATCATCTCTCCGATCCAGAGTGCTTTCCTATCTGGTAGATGGTTGATGGACAGTATAGTAATGGTTACATAGATTTTGGAGGACTAGAGGAGGAACAAAATTAAGGGAGTTCCGTGGAAGGTTGATTTCTCCAAAGCTTATGACAATATTGATTGGCGATTTCTATGGGCATCCTTTTATCAAAGGGATTTTCTAGATAAATGCATCTCGTGGATGAAAAGATGTGTCACGACTGCTTCATGCCCTATTCTCGTGAACGGACAACCTGGTGGGGGAGGCTATTTTTAGCCACAACGAGGGGTCCGCTAAAGGTGTCATCTTGCACCTTTGCTTTTTGTCCTTGCGACCGATGCTTTGTCAATTATGGTTGAGCATGCGACGACCGATGGCTTTTGTAGCGAATACTTTAGGGGAGAGGTATCAGTCCCCATTATTCAGAACACGAACGACACCACTCTTATAAATTAATAATTGATGTGAATTGGATTCACGTTGGACAACTAACTGTAAATGTAAATTATAGTTTACTTTAGATGTATGAATATGATTCACAATTTATCAATGACATTGTTAAAATTATCAGTATGTGGAAGATTATGTGAGATATGAGATCACATAATTTTAGAATGAGGAGAACACCTTCCTAACATAGAGGTGGACGACCACACTTGATTTGCCAAGTTGTGGTCGTCCACTCTATGTAAGGAAGGAGGCACTCTCTCCTTCCAAATCCTTCCATATTTGTTTGATTTAAATTGAATTATATTGATTTTCAATATATAATTAATTTATTTTAAAACAACAATTTGTTGCAAATTTATGCAACAAAATCATGGTCATTGATTGAAAGCACAAATTAGTCTCAACCATTGGATTTGTGTGCACATGGATTGGAATCCATGGACATCCAAAATATTATAAATAGAAGGGTAGCCCTTGCTTTTTATTTTGAACAACATGAAATACAAACTCTCTTACAGTCGTTGCAACGTAGTTGTAATGTCGGATCGATTGCTCATAGATCTTCGTCTTCTTTGGTGCACCTTGCTCGTGAAGAAGACGTCTGATTTCGTGAGACAAAATCAGGAGATTCGTTGCTCGGATCATCAACACTACAGCAAAAAGGGGGGAAAACGACGTTTGAAAACGTCGAATTAGATTAGATTAAATGTCGAGTATAGTTAATGTTGACGTATATAAGCGTCGAAACATTATGTCGATTCAGACGCGTCAAAATAGAGTTTATTCGACGTTAAACGTGTTACGTCGATTCTGTTTAGGTGGTGAAATTAAACGTCGATTCTAATAGTCTAATTCGACGTGTAAACGTAGCTTTGGACACTTTACTTCGACGTGTAACCGTCGAATATCAAGCCATAAATCGACGTGTAAAGTTTCAAATGTCGATTTTACATGCATGTAAACGTCGACCACCCCTTTATTGCTCGTTTTGAAGCAGAACCCAATGCACTCACAATCAATGCACATGTTGGACGCTTCCTCTTCTTCCAACTGTCACACAGTCACATTCAATTCAAATCAATGCATTAACCTCAACTCCTCAACCCTTGTTTCAAAATTTTTTCCCAGCCTGTGATCAATATTCTTTCGAGATAACACGAGTTTCCAAAAAAATAGATATAATAATGGGCCCGTCATCATAATGCGGTATTCTTAAACTGCAATCCATTTTTTGAGATGCTCATTTTTTTACAAATGTGGACCTGGCCCTTTGACATGCTCACTTGCAACAATGGTAAAGGAATAAAATGATAAAGAGGTACATTATCCTTGGATAGGATTTGCACACGTTTCCTTCTTTTTTAATAGTCAAATCCATCCATTATGCTCACACTAGCATTCAATCTACACATAAATCATAAAGGCATTCATTCCAAGAAAAAAGATCGCTATTTATGGTGTCAGGTGATTCAAATCTTGCTCAATTTCGTTGTCTTAAAAGAAAAAGGAACTCACTTCACCATAAATTAGATCTAAGCATTCCAAGTAAATATTGGTATAACATATTTAATCAGGTGTATTAAGTATGGCTACATTAGCAAAAAACCAATTTAAAAATATGGCTGCACCAGCCGGGAGTCGAACCCGAGTCTGTACCGTACAAGGGTACTGTTCTACCACTAAACCACTGATGCTTTTGTGCTTCTATATCTTAAAGTAAAATAGGGTAAATTACAAAAAAAGGATTGTTCTTTACATGGATTCCCAAATTAGATACAGGTCTTTATTTTGTAACAAATCAGGGGCCAAAGTTTAACTTAACGTTTCAGTCCTCGATGCTGTCAATGGACGTCTCAACCCATGCATTCATTTGACGAAATTACCCTTGATTTAGTTTTCCACTTTCCCTAATTGAACGTGGTGAATGCCACCACCTCCGTCGCCATCCTTGCCGCCTTCGCTCCCGCCAACAACATGCAGAGGAAACTCGTTACAAAGCTTCTCCAGGTGAACGCCGGCGACATAGCCCTCCAGTTGATCCGGCGCACCAGTAGCGACGTCACCTCCGTCTACAGTAGCTCTGCTAGCACGTTGATCGGCACGCTCAAGTACAGGCTCGCTCCGAAGTCGCCAACGGCCAGTAGCATGTTGTAGTACAACATGCCGATGTTGAACCCCGTCATCATTATCAGCATCATGCGCTTCAACGACCAACACCTCTCGAATTGCTTTTGCATTGCGGAAAAAGGCCCGAGTGAGTTCTCGCCTTTCGCTCTCGTAAACAGGCACACCTGAGAAGCTAGAGTAGATGATGCTACCATGACCATTGGACAAAGCCATGCCCATGAGCGTCTGTATAGTCTCCTCGTGGCGGTCGCACACGACGACCCAAGAAGTGACTCGACAACGAAGAAGTCACGACGTAAGGCCTGGCGTGGACATCCAAAGGTAGAGGTACCACCAGGAGGAGCCCCAACAGAGGTACGCGATGACCAGGAGCGAGAGGAAACTGAGGGTAAAGACGAAAAAGCCGACGATGGTGACCTATTTGCAGATCTGCTTCTCGAAAACCTCGGAGGAGAGAACGAGCGAGCTGTTATCGATGATTGCCCAGAAGAAACTGATGATGAAGCCGAGGGTGACGTAGATCCACACATTCAAGGAGAGCACGGTGAGGGAACCGGCGAGGGACATGCCAAGGAAAGTGAGGACGAGCATGGTCTTCAACCGAGGTGGGAGCCGGTGAGGGTGGAGAGGAGATTGCCAACGAGGCAACCGGCGAAGGACACCGGGGGCCGACGACGGTCAGGCCTCTGCATTCAAGAGGCCACTCGGACACGACGGAAGAGAGGGCGAGCGACTCGAACTCCATGCGGATGATGCCCTCCAAGACGTGCAGAGGGACAGAGCTGAGGATGGAGCATGTGGGGATGGCGTCTGGCAGCACCTTCGTCGGGCCATGGCTAATGTTAGCAACGTGCGTGCGTAGGGAGGAGGGGAGGGTGGAGGTGGGAGGAAGTGGAGGACGGGACACAAAGGGTAAGTGTAGTAAATTTGGAGATGTGTGAGGGGGAAAGAGAAGAGGCTCTCCATGGGTAATTTCGTCAATTGACGACATGGGTTGAGCTGCTCATTGACGATGTCATTTAGTAGATCGTGATGCAGTCCATACTAGTAAACAACTAATCCACAACCTCTCCTGGCTTGTACCTAATGTCACCCCAACTATATATCATGTAGAAAAAACAAAAAAAATAACATCAACTTTATTAAGAAATAATGAAAATAAAATCGAGAAATGAATGCACAATCTATCTAGATCTCAAGAACATGAGCAATAATTTTTCATGTGGTGATTGATCACACACCGATGCAGAATAACAGAGCAAGGAATGATGACAGACTATAGTCTTACTTGCAAATAGACTAAATGGAGATTTGCACCAGATAAGCTGCATCCTGCATGCATATACAAAAATAGCAAAATGACATGCCATAAAATATCATGATGCAAAAAGTAGTGTAATTCTTGGAGAAACTACAAGAACCCATGTTGAAATCACATAATGCACAACCATTGCTCCAATTTCCCTAGTTGAGCTGCTCGCAGAATTCCTTGTAACCATAGTTTCAGACTTTCAGTTTTAGTCATCTTATCAGACCAATTGAAAAGGGTGAAAGATATGGTGTAAAATTCTTTGGCACCAGGAGTGTTTACATTTGTGATCACTGGAAAAACCAATAATGTGAGTGAATGATTCCATAAAAAATCACAATAGTATATACTCTAGATATGATGACTTACCAATTTCTCGCGAGAGGACTTAAGGCCTCCAACAGTTAAGTACTTGAAAGATAGCTATCAACTAAGTCTTCTACTATGAAAAAGAAAGAAATTTTGTTCCTTATGCTGCAAGTCCAGTCTAACCATTAAAATGACGAAACCTTCTCCCACTTTAAGTAGGGTCACCTACATTGATTCTGTGAAAAGAAAAAGCATTTTAACTATGTTAAAAACATATTAAATAAAGATATTTTTGTAAACTAAATACCAAAGAGGCAGGAGGAGATGTTTAAATACCAACAAGAGGCAGAAAGGGTCGTGTCTGTTAATCACAAAATATCTGGACAGACATTTATATCCAACTCCTTAAGAGATGAGAGCCATTGATGCCCATGGACAAAGAAATCAATGTTTGCATCTATTGACATCCTGTTTTTGTAATTTAGTGAGAGGAATAAATGGCTCCGCAGACTCACCATCCTCGGGAATCATCACCACGATAAGTAATGGTCAGCCTTTAGATATGCCTCCTGATATGTGACGTAAAATGCCTAAGTTAACCCTCTGCAGTCTGCCCTTGGAATTGATTTTGAAGTTGAAGGGAGATAACTCAAGGGAAGATGGTTCAGGATGTCCGATCTCCATCTCCAAGTCAGAATACAAATATTTGGAAGAAATATCAAAGCCCCAATCACAATCTCTATGTACCGATCAATGCAGCAACCTTTTCAAGAGAGAAATCACCACTTCTTTACCAAGATGACCCATTTAGAATAGGAGAATATTATAATGATAACTTTTGGGAAGAGGTCATGCTACATACAGATGTCATCAACAACTCATCTTTTGCAAGATAATATTCCATACGAAGTTCTTCAAGAGATGTAGGGAGATAGTAGTGTACTGCATTTACGGGTTCTTGACATCCCATGATACATAATTTCAGGAGTGATGATGGATTGTCACATTTATTATATATTATAGATTTTCCATCCACTGCAGCTTCAGGTTTATATAAACTCAATTGCGGCTGATTGATTATAAATGTCTCCGTAAAAAAACTGAATAATGATATATGGCTCTTGCAGAAAATCTGTAAAATCAAACAAATGTTAGAAAAAAGGAAACAACCTGTGCTAAATGGACACCTTAAAGAAACAAAGATTATCATCTGTAGAAGTTAGAAAAGTTTCAAGTCTTACCCTTTTGAAAATTGTCGTCATTGTGTTCTCTATGCGAAAGAAGGTGATAACATATTAGAAAAAATAAAAAGAAGAAAAAGATTCAGCATCCATATGTTTAAAAGACCCCAAAGGAAAATATAGATTTTAGTTCAATTCCTGTAAAAATATAATAATATAAATAGTTTATCTTATCTTCAAGGCAAAAAAAGTACAAGGTAAAATGTCATAATGGATTTTGCACGCACTTGCTAAAAGTTGTAGAGTTTATCTGTGAAAGAAGCTGATAACATGTCATTATGTCAGACAAATAAAGAGTTCATATGTAAGCAAATAAATTACATTACAAAGTAAAAAATCGAAACAGAATGCTATTGAATGGAGATTCAATAGCACGAGTTTTTTTTGGTAAGTAAGTACTATATTCCCAAAAATGATCAAAATTGTACAAAGGTGATGCAAACGGGATCGGCGCGTCGTCAAAAAAATAGATAATTTGAGCGGTGGATATTTGGTGGAAGAAAGAGAGGGATTGAGAAGAGAAAAACTCGTCGGTAACGAGGGATGGGAGAAGAAGAACGCGGAGATCGCGGGAGGAGAGAGGAGAAGGAGGGAGATAATGAGATAACTCTCAAATTTTCATAATCACTGACAGACTAAAAACAAGGACCTACCCTCTCTTTATATAGGAGAGAGGGTTTACAAAAATAGTAAACTCAATTAAATTGACAACCGACTTTCCTAATTGGACTCTAACAACTTTAATTGACCTCTAAGGACTTTAATTAGACTCTAATTATTTAATTGACCAACAATTATAATTAAAATCTACGAAATCAACGTTGAGATCACAGGCGATCTCAATTATTCAATTAGACCAATACGACCGCTAAAAACGTAAATAAAATTGATAACTATTTAATTAAATAAATGTGGCCCCATATATAATTTGGAGTCATGCTGCATCAACTCTCCACCGCTTTAAAAATTCGGCTCCTGACGAATTGCGTGAACTGCAAGCTTGGAGGTTGATTCGGTGGCTTCAATTGACTGCTGGAAGAACATGTGGGGCGTGAACGGCGGAATCCATGTGCGGGCGGGAGAGGCGCGGCTACCGTGGTTGAAAAACATATGCGGTGCGTACGGTGGCGTCGTCTCGATCGTCGTCTTCTTCCCATGGTGCTCAAAGAATTGATGCGGCATGGAGAATATGGCCCTTGAATAATCCATGATGAAGCAATGGCACAAAGAGAGGAGAAGAGGAGATGTATCTAAAAAATAGAGCCATGGGGTCCTTATATAGGAAAAATCCAATGCCCTAGTCCTATTTGGATAAGGAGGATCCCCTTGATTCTGATTTCCAGCCCTTCTCTTTAAAAAATTTCGCCACCAGGGGTAGGGGTGCAATTTTCGTACCCCTTCATTTTTCCTCACATTTCTATAGCCTTGGACCCTTTTGCAAATATATATTTTTGGAAATTTCCTTTTGTAATTTTTCCATCTCAACTCCCAATCCCTGAAATTGGGGAATTCAATCTCTGTGACCGAGACAACCCCCGTAAGGGTTTCGGCCTTCATCGGTAAAAGGCGGCGGGGTTGCGGCTTCGAGCGATCTCGTGGGCGGCGGCGGCTCGAGGGTCGGACGCGAGGGCGGGGAAGGGACTCGCGGAGTGGCGGTGGCGCGGGGTTGGCGATTCGCTGGGACCGGTGGGAGGAGGCGATCACGGCAGCGCGGGGGTGGGTGATCTCGGTGGGAAGAAGGGCGGGGAGGCGTATGTTGGGGCGGGGGAGGAGGGAGATTGGGAGAAGCGGCGAGAGCGGGACCGGAGGGCGCGGCGGCGCGCGGGGAGGGAGAGGGTTGCGGAGAAGGGCGGTGATGGGGAGAGGGTGAGGCGAGAGGGGAGAGCGGGCGGTGGTTTTGGCGATGGGGAGGAGAGAACAGGAGGCGGCGGGGGAGGGAGTAGGGTTACGGGGGGGTGAACAGACAGAATCGGGAAGGGGCTGAGCGGTGGGGCGGGCCGGGGAGGGTAGGGGAAGTACCTGGGCGGCCGGGGGAGCCGCTGGAGGGGCGAGGACTGCCATGGGGGCTGCCGTTGATGACGGGGACTGATCTGAAATGTTCTGCACAGCAAGCATTTCGCCCCTTTCTTCGATTTTTTCTTCCAAAACGTTCTGGACAGCCACCGTTTGGTCTTCTTCCGCGTCGTTTTCTTCGTCAAAATTCGCGGTCGCGGCTTGGGTGGTTGACGCCTTCGATTGGGCGTCGCGGTAGGCCTCAAGGCATGCCATTAGGTTCCGAGACATGGATTGGAGGTTGGCCTGCAAATCACGTATCATGTCTCCCGTCTCGTTGAAGGTGGCGTCGATGGCGGAAATGGCTCGTCGTGTTTGTTCGGACGAACGATGATGTCGGTGCGAGCGCCGGGACGGATCGTTAGATCGTGAGAACGACCTAAATGCCATGCTCTGATACCAAATGATGCAAACGGGATCGGCGCGTCGTCAAAAAAATAGATAATTTGAGCGGTGGATATTTGGTGGAAGAAAGAGAGGGATTGAGAAGAGAAAAACTCGTCGGTAACGAGGGATGGGAGAAGAAGAACGCGGAGATCGCGGGAGGAGAGAGGAGAAGGAGGGAGATAATGAGATAACTCTCAAATTTTCATAATCACTGACTGACTAAAAACAAGGACCTACCCTCTCTTTATATAGGAGAGAGGGTTTACAAAAATAGTAAACTCAATTAAATTGACAACCGACTTTCCTAATTGGACTCTAACAACTTTAATTGACCTCTAAGGACTTTAATTAGACTCTAATTATTTAATTGACCAACAATTATAATTAAAATCTACGAAATCAACGTTGAGATCACAGGCGATCTCAATTATTCAATTAGACCAATACGACCGCTAAAAACGTAATAAAATTGATAATTATTTAATTAAATAAATGTGGCACCATAATTTGGGGTCACGCTGCATCAAAAGGCGTATAGAGCCCCTAAACCCTAATAGCACGAGTTTATGAGCATGCACACCGTGACTCGGTCAAGAACTAAAACCTTTGTGTACAAGACATGAGTCGAGTCCGGACCCAATCAAGAGCTAAAGCATAAGTAGCTATTTCCTGTGTACTAGTACATAAGTCCTAGAATATAAGGTTCTGACTTCAAAACCCAAATAAACAAGTTTCATACGAGTTTCCAGATCCATTTATTTGACCACAACCTAGTTGACATTTAGATGAACTCATTACATGAACAGTGAGGGCCATATATTTTTGAGACTATAATCATGTAAACCATTTGAAATGGGCAACAAACACATGGTGTTGGAGCAGCTTGGTTTCAGATCGGTGCTTACAATTTTAAACTAGTTGCTACAATTATTTCAGTACATATGAGTTCGTCCAAATGCAACCGCGACCTAATGAATCTGTGATGTCACCCCCCAACCATGGAATCACATTCAAAACATGGATTTCCACGCTATCCCTTGCGTAAATCTCACTCAAAACATGGATTTCCACACCATCTATTATTAAATCTTACTCAAAACATGGATTCCGGGCTAGTGAATATGGATGTTGCAAATAATTTGGGTGATTATTGATACGGATTGATTGGTAAATTATAATAAAACATCTTTCGATCAAATAATACTTCAGATCGAGAAGAAAATCATACCCTAAAAGGAAGGGCGACGGTGAATCTTTGGCGGAGGGGAGATTTAGGGCACCAATGCCTTTGGGAAGGAAGATTTAGGGCACAAGTAAGAAGAAAAATGGGGTGGGAATGAATGTAGATAAGTACATGTACCTCTTACATAGAAGCAACGACGTCATCTTGGGGGACGGGGATGACATCGACGAGGAAGATCGGTTGCTGCATCAACAACGAGGACGGGACGGTGGCGTAGACGAGAACACAAGGGGGTAGGGTTTAGAGGGGGGGTCAGGGAATGAAGTGGCGGAAGAACGTGGACATGTATGCAATTTTGTTTATATATTTAATATCTTCGACATTAATAAATGTCAAAAATATGTTGCATTTCGACGTCTTCAACCTACATGTCGTAAATGTGGTCAATCTTGACCTTTTATTCGATTAACATTTTTCAGCGGCTATAGCCGACGTTTAATAAAAATTAACGTCGAATATAGTAGTTTTTGTTGTAGTGCAACTTGGATTGCGGGAAGCACGTGATTCATCATCGCGCCCACAAGTACGATCTACGTCAGATCGGACTTGAGACAGGAGGTCTCTTCATTTAGAGACACGATCACAACCACGCTTCAAGATGTAACCGTGATACCCGTTTGTGATTTAGATGAAACGATTCAAGAAGTGTTCTTGGATCATGTGGTTTCATCGCTTTAAATTTTTTAAATTCCATTGTCTCGAGCACTAGTACTATTAGTCGCTCCCGATCATATATGATACGATCTTTACGATTCCGTGATGCACTTAAAGTTTTCACCATAACCTTTATGTTCCACTACAACAAAGGGACTACTAAACTAACCTAGGGATACACAGTACACTACACGCAATACTCGACTTTTAAGGGCTTTTAATACTGCATGGGTCGATCATCTAATAACTACGACTTTGCGTGCCATAGTCAAACAAAGTTGTATATCATTTTCTAGTATTAATCACGATTGCTATTGGTCAAAGTCAAATAAAACATGGAAGCTCCATAAATAACGAGCACCACCAATGCAATTTGCCCACGTACGATGGGTATGTGCATGAGCATCGTCGTGTATAAATAAACGGAGAAGGGATATCGGTAGCTCACAAGGGTACTTATATACATCTCAAGAACATACACAC
This sequence comes from Ottelia alismoides, assembly GCA_037367405.1. Classification (NCBI taxonomy): domain Eukaryota; kingdom Viridiplantae; phylum Streptophyta; class Magnoliopsida; order Alismatales; family Hydrocharitaceae; genus Ottelia; species Ottelia alismoides. The sequence goes on along the minus strand of JAZKJV010000850.1, from coordinate 94,725 downwards.
ATATAGCTAACTAGATCAAGCAGAAGAGGATATGGCTGGTAACTCCGTGACGGCCAGGGCCTCCGTCGTCGTCCTCTTCCTCACGGTCCTCCTCGTAGCTTATGGTTGCTTCTTCACTCCTCATTCTCCTTCTTCTTCGAATTTCTCCGACAACGAGTTGACGACGGTTTCATCCTAATTATGTGTGTATGTAGATGCGGTGAAGACGGTGTCTGCGGGGACGTGCGAGCAGACGGGGCTGACCTACCTCAAAGACTCATGCCCTCCGAACTGCCCTATATTTTGCAATGCATTCAACTACACTTCCTTCCGCTGCTCGACCGTTCTCTTCTTCTGGGCCAGATGTGTGTGCCAGAAGACTTGTTGATCATCAAGACTGAGAGGAGTACAAATCGAATAAGGTGCATGTCTAGAGATCTACCATAAATATATCTCAAGACCACCATCTTTACGTTGGTTTGCATTTCTCATGTTATGTTTGAGTAGTAATAAATGAGGCGCATATCTCAGTATGTAACTTTTATCTTAAGTATTTATGTGTGGATCTCTTTGATCTACTTCTTCAACAAAGTGGAATGGATTGGCAGTTCATATATATCTACATTGATATGACACCTCTCTCTTTTTCTACCCTTTGTTGATTGCCATCAGATCCTCTACTGTACAGCAGATGTCATTGCTGTAAATCAGGACCACGTCCGAGCCGCTCGATCTTGATCCTTTATGTGTGGTTCACACGACTTGTTGATTTAATACGTCATCGTTTTAATTCCTGAAAATATATCACTAACCATTGACCATCCACTTAGTAATGACCCCCGTCCAGTCCCCCTTCCAGCCCCTCCTCCGCAACCCCTTCCTCCACTCCGGCCCCTTCTTTCGCCGCCAGCAACCGTCCACCCTTTTGCCCTTTGTCCACCCTCTTGCCCTTTCTCACATTACCTAAACCGAATGTCAAGAACAAGGATAAGTTGCACTTTAATAAAGGGATTTTTACCAGGCAGATCCTATAATCTTTGTCAATTACCTCCACGACCTTTGAAACAACCTAATTCCTCCTTCACCCCCGTAAACTTGCTCCGTCTTACCTCATGAACCCTACCGTTAAATTGACACATCTAGAGTTAACTTCCTTGGGTTAAAAACGAGTTAATCTAACCAATCCACGATCGGACGACTAGAATTAACCAAGAGAAGAAAAAATATTCATCTCTCCTCTAACAGCTTTCCCTCCCACTGCACCATCTCTTCCATCTCTCCTCCCTCACGAGGGCACTGGCCTGGGCTGGAGGAGGTGGGTGCGAGGGATCAGGCTTCCACAAGTGGAGGGGAGGTGGTCAGCTTACAGGGGGAGGGGCTCGACCTGGACTGGAGGAGGTGGGGGGCGGTGCTCGACCTGGAGGAGGTGGGGCTTCCAGGCGGCGGGTGGGTCAAGTTCTACCGAGGGGGGGCTCATCTGGAGGAGGTTGGCGGTGGGTGGGGTCAGGTTCTGGGTCGGGTTCCACCGGGGGGTGGAGGGGAGGAGGTTGGCGGGGGTCGAGGGAGGCGGCCTGTGCTGGAGAAGGGCTGGTTCTGGGTCGGGTTCCACCGGGGGGCTTCGAGCAGGGAGAGGCGGTGTCGGGGGAGGGGCTTCGAGCGGCAGGGGGAGTGGGGGGCTTCGAGCAGGGGGAAGCAGTGGGCGGGGGAGGGGCTTCAAGCGGTGGGGGGGGGCGACGTGTTCATGCTAGAGGTGAAGGAGGCTCGACCTGGGCAGGGCTGACGTCGCTTTGGCCATGACCGTCATCGTCGTGCTCGAGCAGATGTACGGCTCCAGCTGGGGTTCAGGACATGGCTGGTGACGCTCGGGGTAGAGGGTGGAGGGCTTTGGGGGCGGAGAAGAGGTTCTGGAGGGCAGATCTAATGCAGATGAGAGGGAGTGGCATTTATAGTACATTTGATAAATAAAATGGGTATAATGTAAAAGAAGGTAACATAATCTGGTTAGTTTTAACGGTTAAATGGATGGGGGTTAACCACAAGGTCTGTAGGGTAAAGGTTAACAAGTTTATGGGGTTGAGGAAGGAATTATGTTGTTTCAAAGGCCATGAAGGTAATTGACAAAGATTATAGGGTCTGCTGGGTAAAAATCCATTTAATAAACGTCAAACTCCTTCTAAGTATATATATAGGGCTTATCCAGTGGGTCATATGCCCATTAGAGATGAGATGAGCCCCCAATCTCAGCTGTTAGTAACACTTTATACTAGTAGTATTGAACACATCAATAGCTTTTGTATTTTCATCCGCAACACTTTATATCAGTAATATAAACGCATCAATAACTTCCGTATTATCAACAATAACTTTGAATCAGTTGTAAGCAAAAGAAGAAATTTAATCGGTAACTTTGTTCTCACTTACTTGTAACTTTATATAAGTTACTAGAGCTATGATATTATTTACTGAAGCTTCGATTTATATTACTTACTGAGGCTTGTGTTTTTATTACCGAAGCTGCTGGAGATGAAGAGGGCTCATCTCATCTCTAATGGGCACGGGACCCACTGGATAAAAGTCCTATATATATGAGTAAAATGGTATTGACCCCTATTGGCCCCCTGTCTCATTTTTTCATTTTATTTTTTATAATAAAATCGTAAAAATTCATCACTATACCTCTATATTATGTCATTCAAGTTTCACGCAAAACAGAGACTCCTACGGCCTCCATCCAGACAATCATTTTTCAATGGTAGCAGAATTGTTGAAATCGACCTCGTCTGGATGGAGACTGTAGGAGTCTCTGTTCCGCACAAAACTTGAATGACATAATAGAGGAATATAGTGATTAATTTTCACGATTTTATTTAAAAAAATGAGAAAAATGAAGCGGATGAGCTACTATCTCCCCCTAGCGGCGACCTCATTTTACCCATATATATAAGAAATTTATCCGATGAGCCCTATGCCCATTAGAGATTAGATGAGCACCTCTTTTTAACCCTTTGATCTTAATCCAACCATCATTGTATTACACGTGTATTGCCTTTTTTAAGAAGATTTTTTCAATCCCCAAATAGTAGGAACCGTACTCATAATGGAAAGAAAACTAAATAAGAAATTATAAGGAAGTCTAAAAATAGCATGCACTTATATAAACACATTGTATTGCAACGAGAGAGGATTGATCTGGCGATTTGCAACGTGAGGAGACTGATCTTGTAAACTGAGGCGATCGATTTGTCCAATGTAAGGTTTTGTTTTTGAAGATTAAACGTTTATTTCATGATATTGGTAGCATCTGATTGGTTTTTTTTTTGAGTTTTCGATTTCAGTTTTAAACGTGATGGATTATTTGCGATTGTATTTGAATCATGATATCTCAGAAGCAATGGTGAATGATGATTCTTAGTTGGATTTGGATCACCAAAATATCATATGAGAAGGATCGATGATGAATGACTTGCAACTGGATTTGGATCGTCATAATATCATGTGAGAAGGATCGACGACGGATGACTTGCAATTGGAATGAATCATGAAAATACTATTTCAGAAGGATCATGTTCAATTTATATTACTTTTGAATCCTTGAAAATTACTTATATCACATTATGTTACTGAGGCAAATTACTAAAAAAATGATATTAAGTTACTTATGGCATTTGTCAAAGTTACTGACAATATGGCATGTATTACTTTTCTATATATTATTCTTACTGATTCAATTTTACTTACTAGTTACTTATATATCTTACTAAAATATTGTGTGTTACTTGTCAGTTTGTCATTCTTACTGAATCTTTTATACTGGATTACTAATGTATTTACTTAATTTACTTATAAGATATTATATGTTACTATCGCTAAAATAATTGTTACTTTTCATGCATTACTTTAGAAATATGCTGAGTTACTAATGCATCATTATTAACTGAGATGATATTTTAATTTTACTATTGCCTACATAATTGTTATTGCTTCCTTTTTAGTTCTTACAACTCGTAGTTACTAGTTTACTAATTCATTTTTATTTCAGGTATGTCCGATGCCCGAATACTTCTGATGTGTTACAACTCACAACATCATTCGTGAATGAAAAAAAAATAAAAATGAAACATTGATGATTGTTGTATACTTCCTCATTAAAGAGTCGAGAAGAACATTTTTGACAATATTGTTAAGAACCAAACATTTTGTAACTAATACAAGAGGTAATAACAAATACAATCATCAAATGAATATATTGATGTGTAACCATAATTTCAGTAACTAATCACTATGGCTCGGTAATATGGACATGAATACTCAGTAATTCTCCATATAACATCAGTAATATTTCTACTCAATTATCTAGTAAATATTCAAAAATACTAAGTATATCTTCAGTAACAATCATAATTAGTTCAATAATATGGACATTGTAATCAGTAAATATTGTATGGACACCAGTAATTACATAATCAGTAATTGATGTATGGATACTATTAACCATAGCATCAATAACAAGTACAATGAGTTTAGTAATATGGAAAATTGTAAATAGTAATTGCTATATGAACATTATTAAGTATAACTTCAGTAACTAATCATTCTGTAACTATAACTTCAGTAACTAATCACATTGAGTCGGTAATATGAACATGAATATTCAGTAATTATTTATATAAACATAAGTATTTTATCTATTCAATTGTCCAATACATATACATAAGTACTAAATAGCTATAACTTCAGTAACAATCATATTGTGTCCAGTAATATGCATATTTGTAATCGGTAATTATTGTATGGACATTAGTAATTGACATAATCAGTAAATATTGTAATCAGTAATTTACCTTTTCTAATCTATGCGTGGAATGGTCATTCCATAAATAAATTGTATGCCAACAATAATTTAAACATGAATTTTTTTAATCTTACTAAAACCGACCGCCTATTTTTAAGGAAACGATTTAACCCGAATTCTTATTATGTTAATAATGCAGAGCACATCGATATTGCCAAAACCGTCTCCTATCAAATAGAACAACTTATACACGTGGCAAGCTCAGGTTTGGTGCTCACCACAACTCAAATGGGAAAGGGGCTCCCTGGATAAGCCATACATATATATATATATATATATATTACAAAGGAGGATAAGTTCGGCATTAATAAAGTCAAACGTCAAATGCTTATTTCTTCTCCCTTTTTATCCAGTACTCCACTATGTTCTATGAATATTATTAATTTTTGTATTCTAAGAACACAATCAACATGGAAAGAGAGAAGGTGGATGTTGTTGTGGATTGATAAAGAAGTATACTACTAGTAGGAAACCAAAGCCATGCATATGTGAATAAAATCAATATCCAATTCTTGGATACAATCTAGTAATATAACCTACAACAAATAGTTCGCAATATTTTTTTATAGATGATTTCATAAGCATAGAAAAAAGAGTTAAGGTTAATATTTATACAATGATCTTGACAATTGTTAATCAAAGCCAAATACTTTTATTAAAAAAAAGCTTATCAACTAGCAACATCTAGGTTGTTGCAATCAAAAAGCACAAAGATGATCAATGTTACTCGTAGTTGAAGATGTGTAATTTATAACGAACAAAGGATATGAAGTTTACACCCAAGATTGTCGGTGATATTTTTGACACTTAAAGTTTAAAGATCAACATGTTGTATATCACACAAGTCAATAATAAATGAGCTAAATATATAACATAACTCAAGTCGATTAGCTTGTTCTATATGATATGTGGAATACAACTTTTCACTCATTTATTTGGGGGAGGAATTTGTTGGTGTGGAAGAAGTTTCTGGGGCAGTGAAGGGTCACTTCAGGACCATGAGTAGATGCACGCCTAGGTGTGGATCTAGATGGTTGTGACCGAGCGTGACACATTTCTGATCTTGACGCAGAGATGTTGACGAGACCCTTCGGGGTGGAGGAGGTTCGCGAGGTCGTTTTCGACTTAAACTTGGACGGTTGCCCCTGACTTGATGGCTTCTCTGTCTTCTTTTTCAGAGAATTCTGGGACTTGATAGCTGCAGAGGTAATGGAGGTGGTGCGAGAATTCACAGAAGAAAACACTGGTTTTAAGCGGTTCAATAAATCTCTCATTTTTCTCCTAGCTAAGAAGGAGATGGGCACAAGGGTGGAGGACTACCATCTCATTACGTTGTCTAATGCAATCTATTTAATTGTGGCCAAGGTGTTGGCTAATCGGTTGAGGGGGATTCTGGAAAAAATCATCTCTTCAGTGCAAAGTGCTTTCCTACCTGGTAGACAGTTGATGGATAGTATGGTAATGGTTATGAAGATTTTGGCGGACTGGAGGAGAACAATATGAAGGGAGTTCTGTGGAAGGTTGATTTCTCCAAAGCTTATGACAATGTTGATTGATGATTTCTATGGACATCCTTTTATCAAAGGGATTTTTCTGGTAAATGGATCTCGTGGATGAAAAGATGTGTCACAACTGCTTCCTGCACTGTTCTTGTGAACGAACAACATGGGGGAGAGGGGGAGGGTCGGGGGTATTTCAGTCACAACGAGGGGTCCACCAAGGGTGTCCTCTTGCACCTCTGATTTTCATCCTTGCGGTTGATGCTCTGTCGATTATGGTTGAGCATACGACGACTGGTGAATTTCGTAGCGGATACTCTAGGGAAGAGGTATCCGTCCCCATTATTTAGTATGTGAATGACACCATTATTTTGGCGAAGGGCGATGCGGAGAGTTGTAAAGGATTCTCTATGATCCTTGACATTTTTGATTTGGTTTCAGGGCTAAGACTAAACAGAGGTAAATCAGACTTTATAACTTTTGATTTGGTTGAGGAGGAGATTGGTCGGTGTGTTGTTTGGTTGAGATCCCGACGAAGGGAGTTGCATTTATGCTATCTTGATGTTCCTATGGTGGTAGGAAGGGGATGCATCAGGCCGATTGGCTTCCCGTGGTTGAGAAGATGGAGTAGAAGCTGGCGGGGTGGAAATCTGTATGCTTGTCTAGAGGCGGAAAGCCAATGCTACTGAAATTGGTTCTACTGACGATCCCCATTTTCTTCTTGTCAACCAAGATTTTGCATGTGGGGTCATGAAGAGACTAGAGAGCATTATGAGAAGGTTTTTCTTATTGGCTTCTGGCGCGCGACAAACAGATGGCCTTTGGTGGACTAGAATACGATTTCTTGATCCAAGGACGATGGCGACCTTGAGGTGTGAAGCATGGTGGAGATGAATAAGGCACTGCTTAGTAAATGGATAGCATGAATTTGAGGAGATTGTGACAGTCTTGTTTGTAGTTTGATTCGGGAACCTTACAAGTCAGATTCTTCCTTGCCGGGACCTGGGAAAGTAGGGATTGCTCCTTCACATTTTTTGGTGAGGGATTTGGAGCGTGGCACATGATATCCAACCATTCCTGAGGCTGGTATTGGGGATGGTGTTGGGTTCAAGTTCTGGATTGAAGATTGGAGTGAAGATGATGCCCTTAGTTTGAAGTTTCTGTATTTGATGGCATTGGCTACTGGCCCGAATTGTTCTGCATACCTACACTTCACCCATTTGCTTCATATGTTGCCTCCTCGAGTTCTACCTATCAATCACTAAACTAAACACATACAACTTTGTTTTGATCACAATTCTTCATGCGGTGTTATCAAAACAAACTAACACTTGGGAGAATATACGTATCTACGTATCAGTCCATATCAGTGGCCATTTGTAATATTAAAACCCTTGTTAAGTTTAATTTAAATTTCTCTCATTTTTTATTTTGTTTTTATGGTCAAAATTACAAGTTTATCCAGCTACATAAACCAATTTAGTTTAATTAGTTTAAACTTTATATCATTTGTAGTTTAGCCCTTAAATTTTAGCCTAACTGCAACTCAACCTATGCCCTCTTATTTCGTACATAAAAATCTCAAAAGAAATCTAAAATTGTTAAAACTAATAGAAATCATATTGACCATCTTAGAGTACATTTGATCTCACATTGAGGTCGTTTAACATAAAATCAAAAACAGAGTTTCTCATTAATACTTAATCCCAGTCTATGTGGATCGAACCTGATCGACTTATCCTATTTTTTGCATCATTGATTTGTGTATGTGTAATTTTATTTGTTTGATTCCATATCTGTCTGATTTAACAAGTTCATATTTTCTTGACAATGTTGGTTGCCACAGAGTATTTTTCTGTACTGTTGGAAGTCAAAAAAAATGAAGAGAAATTCACTAAGCACTTGCTCCACTACAACAAAGGAACTACTAACAGAAGCCACCTCCCTTCTTCCCAACCTGTCCTTTGCCCCACCTAAATACTCATGGCGTAAGGTATGCGGGGCTTCCCCCTAAGCCCCCCTCCTGATGATTGGCCTTCATCTGACCAGCTATTGTTGACGGGGAGGAGGTTGCCTTCGTCTCCGAAGCCGATGCTCGCTCGCTGGACCAGCTCTAGGATCACACCCTTGTCTTCTACATTCTGGGAAAGAGGTTGTACCGTAAACTCCTCTTGACCTTCATTGAGAAGGTTTGGAAGCCGACCGGTGACTTCAAGATCTTCCCGCATCCTAACGATATTTTCTACCTAAGGTTTGCCTATGAAGACGATTGCCAACGCATCTTGGCAGGTGGCCCATGGCTCTTCCAGGGACGATACATGGTGCTCCGGTGTTGGGAAGCGGTTCTTGCCTTGAGCTTGACCTCCTCTCTGAGATCCCTCTATGGGTCTGTTTCCACATATTAAGCTTGGGGCACTGCTCGGTGTTGATTCTCAACAAGCTGGCCAGTCTGCTGGGCACGTCCCTTTTCATGGATGTCGCCACTACCTCGGGCCAAAGCCAAGGCAATGCCAATTGTTGCATCTCCATTCACGCGTCGAAGACCATTCCCAAGGTCGTCCCCCTTGTCTTCTTCTCGGGTCAGAGACAGATGGTTGGGTGGAACTCGAATGGCACCCGCCGCGATGCAGCAGGTATGCCTCGTTTGACCACACTACTAGCAACTGCCCCTCAAAACGTTCCCCTGCAGGGGAGCATTCTCCAACGACTGACGAAGGAGTCCCCCAGCCTACATTCCCCTCCTGTGGTGGAGCATCCACCATTGACTCCCCCGTCTACAACCACGGTTTCCTCCCCCCTATGGAGGACGTTGCTCGGCTGGCCCCCCGGCCTAGGACCACCGCACATCCTGGTGACACCCCTGCCCGACCTAACACCCCGAAACGGAAGACCACTCAGGGTAAGGCCACCGCTGCCTTCCCTATTGGTCCTAGTCCCTCCTTCAGTGGAAACTCGCATCAGCTCGGAAGCCCCTGTCCCACGCTCCTAAAGGGTGCAATACCTCATGATTCGACTTGAACAATCCATCCACCGAAGCAGCGGGCAACAACGCTGAGGCACTAGTGGGCGAGGGATCTATCCCTGAGGTCCTATTGGTGGATAATCCAGCCTGGTCCTCTGCCACCCACAAGAAGAAAAAGCTACCTAAGCAATCTTGAAGGAACTGTTAGAGTAATTATGTTATTTGTTTCTTTTGTCCCTTTTCTGTAATTTACCCATAGAGCTTTTCTCCTATATAAGAGAGCTCTAGGGTCTGAATAAATTCATCTCGATTATTCCTTTCAACATGGTATCAGAGCGACGGTCCTAGGCCGGAGTTTTGAAACCTAACCCTAACCCTACCCCACCCGCCGTCCTTTTCTCTCTCTCTCTCAATCGGCGCCGTCGCCTCGTTCACCGCGTCTCCTGTGCCCTCGCAGTTGCAGCGGCGGCGATCCCTGGCCTCTCGCGCGCCCTAGCGGCGAAGGGAGGCCTCCAGTCGCGCCTTGGCTCTTCTCCAACGCGCGCTATCATCTCTGTGCAGCCTAGCCGCTCAGCCCTTCTCCGTGCGACCTTCTCTGAAGACGCGCGATCTTCTCTGGAGCATACCTTCTCTCACGAGTGAAGACAGCAGTCATCGGCGCACGCCCTCATCTGTGCGCGCCCTCGTGCGCATACAGCGTGCGCAGACGAGCTTGAAGGTATGATCGTGAATCTGGTGCAGTGAGCGTGAATCTGGTGCCGTGAATCTGGTGCCGTGAAGCTTCAGCATATCTCCGTGTGCAAGGCCTCCAGGGTAGACCCCCATCGCCGCCCTGCCGATCTTGCGAACAGATCTCGTGCAGGCGGAGGTAGCGTCTCCTTCCCAGTTCTTCTCTTGGCGGCGGCGGTTACAAATGAAGACCCCAATCGTAGGGGCTGTGAATGAATGAGAAGGGTTCCTGGAAACCCTAGTAGTGGACGGCCCTTGCAAAGCCTCCGGTCTGAAGTCGCATGTGCATGTGCGTTTTTTTTTGTGTGCACGCAAGTCCTGTGCACGCAAGTCCTGTTGCGCGCAAAGCCTGAAGTATAAGTTCTGTCCAGCCGTGCTTCACATGTTATTGTTGCTGTCATGTCAGACAACAAGGTAGATTTCCCATCTGTGGGTGCCTTCAAAGGTTCCGCACCCATTGCCTTTACTACGTGTTACAAGGCAGATCTATCAGAATGGATCATTGATTCAGGTGCATCACACCATCTCTGTGGTGACAGAGGTCAGTTTAGTGTCTTTCATCCTGCTCAATTTGAACGATCGGTGGTGATAGCTGATGGTACATATTCCCCTATTACTGGTCAAGGGGAGGTACAGTTGACCCCTACCTTGAGACTGTCCAATGTTCTCTATGCACCGAAGTTCTCGATGAATTTGCTGTCTATTAGTCAACTCACCAAAGATTTACATTGCCGTGCTATATTTGACACATCTACTCTTGTGTTTCAGGACATATTAACGGGCAGAGTGATTGGGACTGGCCATGAGCAAGGAGGTCTTTATCGACTGGTGCAATCTTCATATGCTGGTATCTCTTCTATGAGGGCTGGATCGGTGTCACCCTACACTTGGCATCTTCGATTTGGCCATCTTCCGTTGCAAAAGATGGTCCATATTCTTCCACAGATTTCTCCCAAGTCTAATTTTCAGTGTGAGGCATGCCAACTTGGCAAACATCATAGGTCGTCTTTTCCGAGTCGTATAGGTCCAAGTCATCATGGTCTTTTTGAGCTGCTACATTTTGATATTTGGGGTCCCACTCGTGTCCCTGATCTTCAAGGGCACAGGTTTTATCTTGTTGCTGTCGATGATTTCTCTAGACTTTCTTGGGTCTTTCTACTTAAAAATAAGTCTGATGCTGCATCTGTTATCCAGTTTTTCATTATTGAAATAAAGAATATTTATTCTGCTCGAGTGAAGTTCATACGGTCTGATAATGCTCTTGAATTATGTAGTTCTCATATCTCAAAATTCCTTATGTCTCAAGGAATAGTGCATCAAAAGTCATGTGCTTACACTTCCCAACAAAATGGGGTAGCTGAGCGGAAACATCGTCATTTGTTGGACATTACCAGGACCCTTTTGATTCAGAGTCGTGCCCCTCACTCCTATTGGGGGGATGCGGTTCTAACTGCTTGTTATCTGGTCAACCGTATGCCTTCATCAGTGTTAGGAGAGAAGATCCCATTCTTGACTGCGTTTCCCGAGAAGGATCTTTTCTCACTAACACCTCGCGTCTTTGGCTCCGTTGCATTTGTTCATCTCTTCTCTCCTGGTCTTGACAAGCTCTCTCCCAGAGCTGTCAAATGCATTTTTGTGGGTTATTCCAAAATCCAAAAAGGGTATCGGTGTTTTGATCCAGTTAGACGACGGTACCATGTTAGTGCTGATGTCACCTTCTTTGAATCCATTATGTATTTCTCTCCTACAGGTGACAACCTCACTCAGTCAGACGAAGGAGATGATATCTATGTCCCTCCTCCACCATCTATTCCATGCTCTACTCTGCCGCCACCACCACCACAGCCTATACCACCACCACCACCACCACCACAGCCTATACCACCACCACCTCCACCACCACCTTCTATTTTTTATCCTCAGGTCTATCAGCGTCGACCCTCTGCTCATGTGCCTTCTCCATCATCCAGCACGCCCGAGGTATGTAATGAACATTTGAGTACTACTAATGGCACGGGTGATTTGCATGCGCAGACAGATGTACAGGGCACAGATGCTACTACCACTACTCCAGTTGATGATCTTGATCTTCCTATTGCCCATAGAAGGCAAAAGCGTGCACGGACAATGAATCCCAAATATGGGATGGACTTTGCATCACAGGCCTGTTTGGAGCGGTTGTCCCCGGAGTTTCGCAAGTTCGTCCTTGGGTTATCAGCAGTGGAAATCCCAAGGTCATATCAGGAGGCATTACAGAGCAGTCCATGGCGTTTGGCAATGGAAGAGGAGATGGCGGCATTACAGTCACGTGGTACGTGGAGTGTTGTACATCCTCCACCAGGTGCGTCCATAGTTGGAAGCAAATGGGTTTTTATTGTTAAGCATAGGGTTGATGGTACGGTTGATAGATACAAAGCCAGGTTGGTTGCTCGTGGCTTCACCCAAACATATGGGGTGGACTATCAGGAGACGTTTTCTCCAGTAGCCCGTCATTCTACCTTACGGATTCTCATTGCAGTTGCTATTGTCCGTGACTGGCCCCTGTTTCAGTTAGATGTCAAGAACGCTTTCTTGTATGGTGACTTGCAGGAAGAGGTCTATATGCAGCAGCCACCAGGGTTTGCTGCTGAGGGGGAGTCCAGCATGGTGTGCCGTCTTCATAAGGCCATATATGGCCTAAAGCAGAGTCCACGAGCTTGGTTTCAGAAGCTCTCAGAGTTGATTGAACATAAGGGCTTCGTCAGATCTACAGCAGATCATACTCTCTTTGTAAAGAGAGACCAGCAAGGTATTGTGATCATCTTAGTGTATGTGGATGATATTGTTATCACTGGTAGTAATAAGCAGGGCATTCAAGCGGCCAAGGATTTTCTTAGTGAGCAGTTTGTTACGAAGGATCTGGGTACACTTCGTTACTTTTTGGGATTGGAGTTTGCAAGAAATGAGCAAGGCATGGTAATGACACAGCGGAAGTATGTTGCTGATCTGTTATCTGAGACAGGAATGGCAGGATGTAGACCAGCTACTACTCCTATGGATCCTAATGTCAAACTCTATGATGATGAATCTGAGGAGGTGGACAGGAGACGGTATAGAGAGCTCGTGGGGAAGTTGTTATATGTCACTATTACCCGACCAGATATATCCTTCGCTGTCAGTAGGGTAAGTCAATTTATGGAGAAACCCAGACAGGCTCACATGAATGCTGTTTTTATGATCCTGAGATATCTGAAGTCGTCTCCAGGTGCCGGTCTTCTGTTTAGGAAAGATACCTCTATATCTGTCACAGGTTGTGCTGATGCAGACTATGCTGGGTGCCCTAATGATAGAAAGTCTACTTCAGGCTTTATTGTATTTGTTGGCAGCTCACCAGTAGCATGGAAGAGTAAGAAACAAACTGTCGTGGCTTGATCTAGTGCAGAGTCAGAATATAGGGCAATGGCCCAAGGTAGTGCTGAGATGATGTGGGTTAAATCGGTCTTGACGGATTTAACTATTGAAGTACCACTTCCCATGCATCTTAAATGTGATAATCAGGCAGCCTTGTTCATAGCCAATAATCCAGCCTTCCATGAAAGGACAAAACACATCGAAGTGGATTGTCATTATACACGGGACTTAATTCAAAAGGGGCTTATTTCAACTTCTTATGTATCATCAGGAGAGCAGATTGCAGACATGTTCACCAAAGCTCTTGCTAGAGGTCCTTTTCATCTGTGTTGTTCCAAGCTGAGCATGATAGATATATATGCTCCAGCTTGAGGGGGAGTGTTAGAGTAATTATGTTATTTGTTTCTTTTGTCCCTTTTCTGTAATTTACCCATAGAGCTTTTCTCCTATATAAGAGAGCTCTAGGGTCTGAATAAATTCATCTCGATTATTCCTTTCAACAGGAACCATAGGCCTCCGCAACCCCCTCCCAAAGTGATTAATGTATGTAGTCGTGTGCAACACCCATGGGCTAAATAAGCCCCACAAGCTGTGAGTGCTCCTGCGTGACCTTCAAAGCAAGAATGCAGAAATCATTATCCTGGTTGAGACCAAGATAAGGTTGGAAAACCGGAATAAATTTGTTGCTCTCATCCCCAATGGATGGGATTTCACCCGTACCATTGGGTGGGGGTCACCTCACAAACCATCTCTATGGCGTGCTCTAACAAGGGGGGATTTCACCTTCACTATTTCGGTCATTTATGGTGCGAATTGCCCTGCCCGGCTCAGGGAGCTTTGGGACCTCCTCACTCAGAACTCTCGCACTATCCAGGACCCTTGGCTTGTCATTGGAGATTTTAATGCAGTTAGATTTACCTCTAAAAAGAGGGGTGGCCATGCGCCCTATCGGGAACATATGGAGGACTTCAATCGTTGCATCGACAACTGTGAGCTCCTAGACCTGGAATCATGTGAAAAACATGTGGTCATGGTCTAACTCCTCTATTGGTCCCACAAGGATTGTTGCGAGGCTCGACCTTGCTCTAGTCAACACCCCTTGGCTATCTCGCTTCCCATACGTGAAGCTCTCTTACTCCCCTATCCCATCAATCAGCCATCTCCTACTCACCGAGGAGCTTGCCCGCAAAGCTAATTGCCCCAAAACTTTTAGGTGCTTCGACTACTAGGTTGGTCGGCCTGGGTACTATGATGCTGTAAACAGGGGGTGGGCACTGCCAGTCCATGGAAACCCTCTTTTCTACCTCACTTGCAAGCTCAGGAATGTAAAATCTGCTCCCAAGTCTTGGGTGGTTAAGGAGGCAAATGTGTTCTCCGAGGTCAGAAATTCGGAGGTATTCCTAAATGTTGTCAATGGGGCGCTATCGCTTGACCCCCTGGACCCTTTCCTCGCATAGCTAGAGCCAGATGTGAAATTCCATCTGGATGCACTGGACTCAGATATTGAATCTGCTTGGAAACAGAAGAGCCGCGTGAACTGGCTTAAGCTCGGAGACTGTAATACCAAATTCTTCCGCATCTCTATCAAAATCCTAGTTTCCTAGAATATTATCCACAATCTCTTGGACGACCATGGGAGGGTCATTGATAGGCCGATAGAAGTCTCTGAGGCAGCTTTGAATCACTTCCGTTCATTGATTGGTCCAGAGATTCCGCACCCTTATATGGATGCACCTCCACCCTCGAAGCATGTGATATCCGACCTTGTAAGATCGTGGCCGGTTAGGCCTTTCAGTGAGGGTGAAATATTGAGGGTGTTGTGCTCTATACCCTCATCCAAGGCTCATGGGCCTGATGGATTCAATACGGGTTTCTTAAAGCGGCATTGGGCAATGATCAAGGGGGACGTTTGCTTGGCTTTGGAGTTCCTCCATCGGGGTGGGGGCATGGTCAAGCAGGTGAACCACACTTTCCATACCTAGGTTCCCAAGGTCCTGTCTCCCAACGGCTTGGGTGACTTTCGGCCCATTTCGTGTTGCAACGTAACATACAAAATCTTCACGAAGATGCCGGACACTTGTCTTGGGGTGGTTCTCCCTCACCTGATCTCCCTTAACCAGTCGGCCTTTATCAAGGGTTGATCCATTGGTGACAACATACGACTAGCTCGAGATCTCTTATGGGGGTTTGAGAGGCGGTCGGGCTACAACAAGGCTTGCATGAAGATTGACTTATTAGTGGCCTTTGACTCCATTGAACACTCCTTCATCCTGGAGGTGTTGAGAGTTATGGGGTTTTGCAACACCTGGATCAAGTGGATTGACGCTTGCATATCAACAATCTCCTTCTCTGTCTTGGTGAATGGCTCTCCTTATGGTCTATTCCGAGGCATTCGTGATCTGAGGCAGGGGGCCCCGCTGAGTCCACTGCTTTTCTCCCTAGGGATGGAGTCCCTTTATTATCTTGTGGATATGGCTACGACCAGCGACCGACTTAAGCCCCTTGGCAGAGGCTACTCTAATGCCCCGACTCACATCATGTATGCGGATGATCTGCTCTTCTTCTGCAAGAGCACCTCTCGCTCCCTTCTGGTTGTCAGGGAGCTTCACACCGCCTTCCACTTTATCTCGCTGCTGGAACTCGATACGAGAAAGAGCAAGCTCTTCCGGCCTAAACACTCCCCAGATAACTTCGCATCTACCCTCCAATTGGGCATGTTGCGACAATCCCTTACGACATCCCATTTGGGGCTACCTCTCGCCTCATCCTATGGGAGGTATTCTGACACTAGAGTTCCGGATGATAGGGTGAAGGCCTTGCTTGGTGGCTGGAAGTCAAAGGCCCTCTCTTTAGATGGTTGTCTGCAATTTCTGAAGTCTGTGATCCATGGCATCACCCTCTATTATGCAGCCTGCACATTTATTCCCCTTTGCTCTGCACACAGGTTTGACATGCTATGCGCGGACTTCTTGTGGGGTCTGAAGGATATGGCATAATCCTCAAGCGCATCATGGAAGTGTGGGTGTCGTATCGAATATGACGTATAACGACTAGTCGCACTAGTAGTTCTATGCAGCGGAATTTAAAAAAAAATCATGCGATGAAACCACATGACCCAAGAACGATTCTCGGATCGTTTCATCTAGAACCACGTCAAGTATAAAGGAATACCTATTGAAGCGTAGTTGATCGAGTCTCTACGAAAAGAGACCTCTTGTCTGAAGTCCGATCATTGGAGAAGACGCTTGCGAGCGCGGGGATGAGTCGCGTAATCCTCGCAATCCACCAAGTTGATCCAAGCACGTGAACTCTTGATCTCATCGTACGAGATCGAACACCTTCTTCACGAGCGTAGCGCTCCAAAGAAGATGGAGAACCGAAGAACGTCGAAGTGGTGGCACGATGGCGAAGCAACGATGGCTTTCTCCTCTAGGGTTTGGTGGACGGCCACCAATGGAGAGGAGAGAGAGGTTGACGTATAGAATAAGAGAGAGAGAGATGTGCTTCAAAAGCATTACCTTAGAGAGCATGGTATGCCTCTCTATTTATAGGGTTTTGGGATCCATGGATCTTAATCCATTGGACACATAAAATCAATGGATGAGGTTGATTTATGTTTAATCCAATGGTCAAGATTGTTGTTGGTAAAAGCCAACAACTAATAATTTAATTTAGATCAAATAAATTTGATAAATCAAATATAAATCAATCTTAAATTAAATCAATCAAATAAGGAGACAATCATCATGGAGATTACATCTCCCCTTGGAATATGGTGGACAGCCACCAATTTCATATTGGACTTAGTAGTCGTCTACTTGTTTCCAAGTGGAGACAATCCCATGAAATCTCATGAGATTGCATATCTCCATGAAAATCTCCATTATTTATTCCAATAACTTTTGTTGTGATTTATTCTTCAAAAATAATTCACAATTAATTTTGAGAATATTGCAATCTTGCCATTGGAAATTTTGTGAATCATATTCACAACCCAAAACAAAATATAATTTACATTTTCAATTAATTACACAATGTGTATCCAATACACATCAATAATTAATTAACAAATATAAATTATATTTAGCTCTCTCTTTCTCTAATACATTATAAATCACATTTATAATATATTATGAATAATTGGATATTATTATCCACATTCTTATCCAGAATAATTAAATCACATTTAATTATATTGGATAATTTCCACATGCATCAAGATAATTAAATCACATTTAATTATCATTCTATTAATGCTCGGACATAATTCAATTATGGAATTATTCCTGAACCCTTTCAAGAATAATGCGATTTCTCCTCAGATACTTGGAGATAAGGATAGGGTGATTGTATTGTTCCATGTATAGTGACTTGGATATTGAGATCGCATCTCAAATCCAGATCTCATGGACCTCTCATAGATGCTTGATTAAATTCAAGGCTATAAACATAATATTCTCATTGCATCTGAATCTCATTCAGATCAATGTCCAATACATAGACTAAGATTAGATCACTTCTCTATTGAGAGGAGTCAATAAAATCCAAACATGTTTCATCACTCCCTCGGAATGGAAGCGACATGGTAATACAATCGTTTATAATCAAATCACCCTCATGTATTCCTAACACATGTACATCCTGCATACTGGAAGACCTATGATCATCCTGAAGATATAGATCACTTTTACACTGTCATCTTCAGGGTTTGATCACTAAGTTTCTCAATCTTGATCTTTGGGATTTGGTATTTAGATCATATGCTTTCACAAAGCATATATCTTACCTTCAAATTCATGACATGCTTCCAAAGTATGACGACCATGCATGGAATTTGATCGGTCCCAATACCTAATGAGTGAGCTCATGTCTTCCGGTTCACATGCGAACCTATATGATCCCTTTGAGAGATCGTATTACTCATATGCCCTTACTTGCACACCAGCTCGCTGGTGTATAGACCTTGGTTAGGTCATCAACCTATTGGTATGCCAAATGTACACACTCAGACATATAGTAACACATCTGCCTCTGGTCAGAGGATGTGTGCCTATGTTGTGATAGTATTCAACATAGGTCTTTGGTTATCTCGATCCCGTTAAGTCAATCCTTTGACTCAAATAATCTGACACCTATGAATCACTATTCCCATGCAGAGGACCTGCATCAAGAGGTCAGTCAGATATCAGCCATATGAGAAAGGATCGGCATCTTCTACTCAGGATGGAGATCATCACTTAATAATCATTTGATGGTGCTTGATGAGTCCTCTATCTAACTCCTTAGATATTCATCCAAGCACCAACCTCTATGATTCAATAACTGAATCAACAGTTGTATGATCATCAAGATGGCCATGGTACATAACCCTAATTGTACTAAGGGACCTATTATGCAAACTGGTTATTCTTTATTTCAGATCAGGGAATGATATTCGCAATAACATTTATTGCATAATGGCTCGCCGTGGGCTCACATGTCCAACAATCTCCCACTAGCCCAAAAAGCCATTAATGGGATAATCATTTAAACCCGCACTCATGTGACAATCATAGGCTATTTAGAAAAATAGCTAGGTAAGTTGATCAGTCACTTTGTTTCCTAGAGACTACGTCAAGTCCTTTTATGGCACTTGCATATCCCTCCGTAATAGTGCTCGTATCCAATGCGAATGTTGCATCTTATGCAACAATACTCAATTTTGTCAGTTATAGTGTCCTTGACACTATAGCTTTAATTATTATAACTAGTTTGTCCATTATCCTTATCAGAAATACCCTTATTCTTGGAGATCTCTATCTCCAAAGGTATTCGTAGTTAAGACCTTTTTAGATCACTATCTATAAAGTCTTAAGTTCTTGAATATAAGACTTTGAGATCACCATCTCAAAAATCTTTTCATCTTTGAAGATATTGTCATTACTGCAATCAAGTGTTTTATCTCCTTTGTAGGATTAGTAACAATTACTACTCCCACTACATGACAGATATCTAACTTTCATAAATATCTAGTATACACTCGGCTTCTCGTAACTAATGCACAAGGGCAAGTAGTTCTAGCATTTACTTCCTCAACTTTTTGAGGTGCTATCCCTTTAGACAGGTTAGTACCATATATTAAGGGAATGAAGCCTTTCTTGGAATTTTCCAGAAAATGGAATATATATCCGAGGTGTACAACTAATGCGACGGTTCCAATGCCATCTTCTCTTTGCTTCTGAACATCTTCAGAACTAAGATCTAAGAGGTATCCTTGAGATGATATCTCAAGGTATGAAAGCCAGTATATAAAACACTTATTATTATTATTATCCTTATATCATTCTAAATGATTAGGATATCATCTACATATAGCATGATGAACACAATGGCACTCCCACTAAGCTTCACATGGTACATCAAGATTCTATCTGAAATCACAACATTTATAATTTCATCAAATCTTATGTTCCAACTACAAGAAGCTTATTCGAGTCCATAGATGGAGTTTCTTTAGCTTGCACACCTTGCTTTCCTCAACCATGAAGCCCTAGGGCTACTTCAGGTGAATATCCTCGGATAGATATTCATAGAGGAATACAATCTTGACTCACATCTTGAAAATGCTATAGTCAAGTTGTGTAGCTAGGGTTAGCTATATTCTGATGGATTTAAGCATGGTCATTGAAGAGCAAGTCTCATCGCAAGCGATGTCTTCTCTTCGGTGTGTAGCTCATGGCTATGAACCATGCTTTGAAGGTTTCTACCTTCTCATCAGGTTCCCTCTTTCTCCTGAAGATCCATTTACACCTTAATGGGCCTTACCGATATAGGTAGATTCTCAAGGGTCCATATACAACACTTGTATATGAAGTCTACATTAGACTTTTATTGGTAACATCCATCTTTCTATGTCATGATCCTCAGAAGCTTCATCACATGAAGTCCGATCATTTTCAAACTTAACTGACACATAGAATACATCCTCAAACTTAATTGAAGAAGTATCAGTGTTTCATCTTCAATTATTTTTTTAGTTTCCGATTTCAGGAGCCTCATTAACTTTTCAAGATTAAATGAGTTCCTTTACTTCATTTTCATCTTGATTCTCAAGAGAGTCATCCTCTAAGAATCACATTCTCGGAGATGAGATCTTTTAAGAATCTCAAGGTCATATAGTAGGTATCCAATACCATCCTTTATTTTCCTAATGAAGTAGCATTATCCAGTGCCAGATTCCATATTACTTGCATGGAACCTTATTAAGGATATATATTGTAGTCTCTACTACATATATACCTTGGAAACTAATAGATAATTATGCTAATATTCATCATTGATCATATCATGTCACACATGATCCAATTGTATCTCCCTATAACTCTGATTGAGTTTAGGTTTATTAGGAGGAGTGAGATAGAAATGATATTCATATCTCTATAAGGTATTCTATGAATTCATCTAATAGGTATTAACTACCTAGATTAGATCAAATTCATTTCATCTTCCTTCAAACTTTGGTTCTAAACCAAAATTTTGAAATCTTTGAACATTTCAAAGGTTTCTAAGTGAAGAGAAGAAATCTCATATCACAAATAATCATCAATAGATATCACATATCCACAATGTTTATTCTGATATAGATGATTCACATACATCAATTTGTATGATATCTTGAATACCTTGACATCTTACACCATTGGACATTTTTACTTTTGAATACAATATTCACAAATATGTAAGATTTGAACCTTTAGACAATCTAAAGTTTTATCTCTTATTAGTCTATTGATCACATTAACAGACAAATGTCCAGATCATTGTCAAATGATCTTCATTCTCCTATTGATCTTTCAAGGTTTAATTTCAGTACTAGAAATGTTAATGAACCATTCATTAATTTTCTAATTTAGTAGAGTCCACTAGATTTTATATTACTATCTGAAATATCTCCATCATAACTCTTTATGATAGATCTATTACAGAATTCATATTTATTTTCAACATTTAGAAATAAACAATGATTGTATTCTGATATCTAGGTCATAGAGACATTTTCTAAGACTAAGGGCTCTCCCACTGAAAATAACAAGTCCATCTATCCAATAGAGATTGTTGCAACAATCGCACCAATGTCCATGTGGATGACTATTAAACCTTAAAATCAAATTTTATAGTCTTCTAATGCATATGCAACTAATTGCAAGTGTCATTAGAAGAATGAGATATAATTATTAATAAGAAAGTCAATTTCAATGATTAAATGTAGATTATTCCGATGCACTATCCGAGTCCTTCTCTAAGGATCTAGATATACATCAGCTTATTGCAGTATCGGCGTTCATCCAACTATTTGGATGTCATATGGAAGTCACAAAAGTACGGTCAACTCTTTGACTTTCCATTTTACTTGGGTCCAACCCATGTTTCCATTGCGCTCCCTTTATCTATAAACAACCATTGCTTTAGACGAAAGATCTCTTATGCTGAATTCAACAGATTTCAATATAAGAGCATTTCAACATTTGTACATGCTTCATTTAATTCATCTAATATGAACATTATGAAGCTTCATGAATGACTAGAGTATAAACAGTAGGATGATGACACTTGTCATATATACAAACATCTTAACTCTTAAAGACTTAGGTTCATGTAGGTATTCAAACATTTTGAATACATCATCTCTTATAGAGCCACCATTCTGCATAATACAGTGAACTATTTCATTCATGATTAAATGTCAAGAGCACATATGTATGCTAGAACATCTTCTTAGAATTTTCTTAGGATTTTATAAGGATTATTTGACAATTGCGATCATCATCGACATGTCACTTCCAAAGTACATTCGATGAGAGATCAAGACCACTCATCATTATTATAAGGAAACTTGCACATCGCAACCACATACAATATGTGACCAATTGCAAGTACAATATCTTAATCATGGATCCAATCCATGATATTTTACTGGTTATTATTGAGTATAATATTGAGTGGGTTTAATGAAGAATTATCTGAAATAAGAAATTTGCTTAATTGTACATTTATATATATACATATTTTACTTTGATTTAGGAATTTTCATATCAAAGTTGTCTTGCCTTGTCAACAATGAAAGTTCATTCCCTTTACACTTTTAGTGTAAGAGATATACTTACCAATATATCTCAAGCAAGATATGGGTTCTCCTTCCTTATCTTTGTCACATCCCAATAATATGAGAACCTGTGACTCGGATAAAAAGAAGCAGGAAATCATTCTCCCTTGCAAGTCCAACTTGCATCTCCCAATTTGGTCTTTAATACCCGAGCCCACCACCCCAAAGGTGATATTGACCCGTCATTAATTGAACCAACCATCAACAGGAATACAACTCACTATGCGCAATCCAATATCGCCCCAATAATATGAGGACCCGATATTGAGGTCACTACGCATACGTCCTTACTCTTTCGAGAAGCAAAGAGCCCGATCCAAATGGATCGTATGCAGGAGCTATCACTTCAGATAGGCGTCTCCTACATATAATATCTGGCGACGGAACCCTTCACCTTGACGGGAGACCATGGATGTCACTTATGTGATCCTCCACCTCATATTCAAATTTTAATTAATTATCATGAATCATATTCACATAATTAAATCTTCCTAGAGAAATACGCATCTATTCACAATAGAGTGTTTTGAATTGGATATAATTAACTTAATCATATTAAATTAATTATCAATCTAATTTAATCAACAAACTTGATTTTACTTGAATATATGGTATTATCTCAAAGTCCGTATTAATTTGAATTTTAATAATTAGAAAAATACACCATGATCTCTCATGCATCATTCGTTCCCTACCCGTTGTCATGGCCAGTACCGGTAGGAGTGGGACAGACCGCAACCGGTGCGACCCGCTACCCCAGCGATCCTCGACTAGACACCATATCCGCCTCGAGAAAAAATAATGCCGAGCCAATCACTTTGTACTTGATATGATCATCGGTTTTTCAACCGAAATTATACCATATAGTAATAATCAAAACATTTTTTATTATAAGGAAATTTGCTAGACAAATTCCCAATCATATTCAAGCAAGGAGTTTGATGATGGTGTTTCCAATTATGATCTAGATCAAATTTAATCAATTTATTGGTTGAGGCCAAGTCAATTAAGGAAATAATCATCATTCAATATTTTTCAAATATTTTCCATAATTATTTCATGAAATTAACAATTAATTTCACTAATTGACAATCACATGGTTCTTGATTAGGACTGTAATTTCAACAGTGACCCCTACTTACTAAAATTAACATATCTCAATCAAATTAAAGCCCAATTAGACAAAATCAATTTTCAAAGATTGCTAATTTGATTTAGGACAGAACTTAAGTAATATTTCACGCATTTCTAGGTGTATCAAAACTAATTAACTCATTAATCATGTTAAGATTCGCAGTTCCCGCAACAGTAAATACATGTTCAATAAAAAAACCATATCTCAAGCAAACGGAATCCAAATTACGTAAACTCAGATCCTATGTTTTCCTTGTTTAATGGGAAACAAAATCCAAGTGATTTATTTGTGTTTAAAAATTTTAAACAGAGCCGAAATTATTCACTAAACAGATGTGCGAAAATCAAATGCGACAAAAAACTTTCGCAACCTTAACGAACCCAAGTCGTCCTAGGTTTGCGGATCATATCCAAAACCTTCAACTTGGCTCTGATACCACTTGAATGATATGGGATAATCCTCAAGTGCATCACGGAAGTGTGAGCGTCGTATCGAATACGACGTAGAATGACTAGTGCACTAGTTGTTTTATACAGGGGAATTTAAAAAAATCATGCGATGAAACCACATGATCCAAGAACGATTCTCGGATCGTTTCATCTAGAATCGCATCAAGTATAAAGGAATACCTCTTGAAGCGTGGTTGATCGAGTCTCTACGAAAATAGACCTCATGTCTCAAGTCTGATCATTGGAGAAGACGCTTGCGAGCGCGGGGATGAGTCGCGTGATCCTCGCAATCCACCAAGTTGATCCAAGCATGGTGAACTCCTGATCTCATCGTACGAGATCGAACACCTTCTTCGCGAGCGTAGCACTCCAAAGAAGATGGAAAACTGAAAAACATCGAAGCGACGATGCGGTGGCGAAGCGACGATGCCTTTCTCCTCTAGGGTTTGGTGGACTGCCACCAATGGAGAGAGAGATTGACGTGTAGAATAAGAGAGAGAGAGAGATGTACTTCAAAAACATTATCTTAGAGAGCATGGTATGCCTCTCTATTTATAGGGTTTTGAGATCCATGGATCTCAATCAATGGGACACATAAAATCAATGGATGAGATTGATTTATATTTAATCAAATGATCAAGATTGTTGTTGGTAAAAGCCAACAACTAAAAATTTAATTTAGATCAAATATATTTGATAAATTAAATATAAATCAATCCTAAATTATATCAATCAAATAAGGAGACAATCATCATGGAGATTACATCTCCCATTGGAATATGGTGGACAGTGATGAATCCACGTTTCATCATCTTTATTCTATCATTTTGGCCTTAAAAATCCTAGTAAATGCGTGTAAATAGGCTTAATATGGGCATTTTAGCATTCATGCATATGTGTGTAAATATTGTATAAAATGCAGTTTTTAAAGCCAAAATAATAGAATAAAGAAAAGAAAAGAAAAAGAATAAAATATTGTAAATATTTTATGACCCGAAACCCCGATACCTAGGCATCTTGATGAATAGGTCGACAAGGAATAAAGTAGGGGGAGATAAGGGCCAAAATACAGATAAAATACCTATACATTTTATTCATTCTTTATTCATTTTGGGACCTATTTTTGGTTCCACTTTTTATACATCAAATAAAGAAACTTTGTACATGAAAGTTGTAGATAATTAAATAAAGAAAAATACAAAATTGATTTCACTAAAAAATAATACAAAGATAAAAAGTTATGGTCTGAATAAAAATCCAGAATGCCAACTTCCCAGACCCGTATCTCACAAATAAAAACTCCAAATGCAATGTACTCACCTTTAATTGTATATAGAAGAAAATAAGCTAATTAATGGTGGTGGTTTCGCATTTGGCGGAGCTACGGTTTGAAAGTTGACTTTTGGACCCTCATTGTATACTTGTACATATTAAAATATTCAATTTATTATTTATTCATTATTTTTATAATTTTATATTTTTATAATGTTGTAAATAATACTTATAATAATTCTGAGTATTAAAATCAGAATAAAAGCATAATTAAAATACAAATAAAAATACTTGTATATATTCAATACATAGGTACATTACCTATACTTATACCTATACAAAATACTCTTGTATTTTATTTAATATACAAAACATATCAGAAAAATAAAATAAAAATATATTTGTGTATCTAAAAGTATTTTATAATTTTAGAAAATACTAAATAAAAATAATAAAAATAAAATACCTAAATAAAAATAAAATACTTAATTATATAGATATAGATACCTATAGGGGTATAAGTGCAAACTTGTAAAAATATCCCTCATAAAAATAATTAAAAATCGGAATTAAATACTTTATGAAATAATAAACTTTTTTTATTAATTAACCTAAAATTAAATAAATCATTTTCGATTTTTAATTGAATTTTTAATCATTTTTTGAGGGATTTTTCCTGGTTGGTCCACGTGGACCAACCAGGGGGCAGTCATCGTTGACCAAGGTCAACTGCCTGCCCTCCATCCCTGTAGCCCGTCAGACCTCGATTTTTGCCCATGTTTGCGGATTTATCGAGGCCGCCCCTTTCATCTTTTGAGCTCGAGCCCTTCTGCAAAGATGCTCCCCTACTATCCCTCTAGCTCGCCAGCCTATCAGATCTCCTTAGATCTTTGCCTCGCACCCGTGATCGATCCTCGAAACTCGCCCGTCGACCACATTTCAAAACCCAACCTCCTTCTCCCTTTTCCCCTTGAACCGGGGTTTGGGCGCCAATAGCTTCCAGGTGGGGTTGAGGGCGAGCTCTCGTGACAGGGGCATCCTCCCCCACTGCCGTCGAGGTGCGGCGAGTCTCCAAGCACCGAGTTCCACCACCTCCGGCCGTACGGCCGTCGAGGTTTCTTCCTCGTGGTCAACACCACTCGAGGGCATTTTCTTCTTATTTTTCTTGCTTGTTAAGTAGCTGTAGCATATAGCTTTTATTTCGTGTTTTTAATTTGCCGTTCAAACCGGTGATCAGACCCGATTTCACCATCAATCACCTCGCCGGAGCTCTTGAGCTCCGGCCACCATCTCCGCTATTCCACTCCACCTTTTTCCCCCTGTTTTGTTGGCCCCTGGACCCTTTTACTGCTGCTGGTATCTTTATTGCAGGTCCAGGTGCGAGGAGACCCCCTCCTGGGGTCGAGTTTTGGAGCACGCCGGACCTCCTGGGAGCCCATTCACGTCTTCATCGCCTCGGCGGCCCTCCGGTGGATCACCTCCCATTTTGAGGCCGTCGTTCCATCAGGGAACCTCCCAGGAGCTTGTCCGGGCTGCCAGAAGAAAGAAGAGGCGTCGGAGATCGGAGATCCAGCCAATCCAAACTCGCTCCCAGCGAGTTCTTCAGCCGTTCTTCGTCTTGGCCCCCCTGCCGTCGATCTGGGGGGTGTTCTTCACAAGCTACAGGCGCCGTTGGATATTGCAGCCCTCCAGCCGTCGATCTCCAGCCAGCCTTCTAATCTCCGCCGTAGACAACGAAGGGGCATCGGGCTCTATTGTGCTGACACGTGGATTAGTGGCGGAAGCCACACCGTCCGATCGCGCCCAGGTCGTGGGTATTTTGCATTCTTAGCCCACGACATTTTTGTATTTTAATATTAGAACTTAAAGCCTTCATCTGTCTTTTAAAACTTTTGTAAATTTTGCTAAAAACCCCCTGCAGTTTCCGTATTTGCATTTTAACCCTTGCCATCCCAGCGCGCGTGCGTGGCACGTGCGCCTGGACATTTTGCGGGCAGGGCCCTTTAGTTTTGGGTTTTACTTTTTAGTCCATTAAGTATTTTGTCACGTTATATATTTCTGGTTATTTTGCGTCTAAGCCCCCGAGCTTTCAAGATATTACATCCGTGCCCTTCCCAGGTGCGCGTGTAACGCACGTGAGCCTGGGAGTTTTTGCAAGAAAGCCCTTGCGGCTTTGGATATTTGTTTTTGGCCCAGAAAGTATTTAATTCAGTGTATATTTTTGTGGCAAAATTGCAGCCGTGTCCTCATCTTTTCAGATATTTGCATAAAGGTCCCTGCCAGGCCTTTAATTTTTGTATGCTTGTTGCATTTATTTAACCTATCATTTCATATCCAAAAATTCTCAAATTTTGAAGTTAAGCTCCTGGACACGTGTACTTTCACGCCACATATTTAGTTTTTGATTTTATTTTATTTTCTTATTTATTAAAAATCAAAAACAGCCTATTTGTGCACTGTCTACCTTAGAAAATACCAAAAAAATATCAAAACACCTCCAAAAATTCCCAAAAATTCACCTAGTGTCTATTTTATCCTATTTTAGTGTCAGTCCAAAAATCATTAAAAATCTCAAAATAAAAACCCTAAAAATTCAAAAACACTCAAAATCTTCAAAAAAATATATAAAATAATAGGAAAATCCAAAAAATATAAACTCAGGTTCTGTTTAATCCTTATTTTATTCTCTTTATTAGAAAAATAGTGTGAAACATTTTGATTACTGGTTGGTATTTTTAAATTGCATTTCTGTCACAGCCAGCCTTAGTTCCATTGTTTTCCTCTATTTCAGTATTTAAAAATACCAAAAACACCTTGAAAAATCCCCAAAAATCACAAAAACAGTAGAAAACCTTAAAAATACCAAAAACATTTAATTTCTGAATTTTTGAGTATTTTTGCGCATTTTTATAAATATTCTACCTTGCCTTCTCTTCTATTGCCTTTACTTTCCAATATTGAAAAAAAAAAGTATAAAAATATAAAATATAAAAATCAGAAAATTAAAAATCAAAATACAAAAATTAAAAATAAAAATAAAAAAATTTAAAAATTAAAAACCCACAAAAACATTTCTTTTGTTTGCTTGCTTAGTGTAGACACCACACACTCACACACTTGCATACATTTGCTTGAGCTACACTGCTTGCTCCCTGTGTTCGAACTCTCTGCATACTTGACACTATACACCATTTGTGCAGAGTTAAAAATAAATTTTAACTCCACATTGTTTCTAATTTGTTGATCTTAGTGTGGGTTAATTGTTGATTAATTTCGGAATTTGTGTGGTCAAACACCGACTGTTGACTCGCCTTGTGAGTCGACATAACCGCATCGGATTCCGTGATTATCAAATGGCGCCGTTGCCGGGGAGCAACAGCGCGTAGTTCGAGTTTTTGTTTTGTGTTGTGATTATTTGTCTACCTTTGCGGTTTTTATTCTGCTTGTTTTATTGTCTTTATTTTTGATATTTCTTGTTTGAATTGTCTAACCTCTCTCTTGTTTGACTTCTTGCGAGGAACGCGGACCGAGGGAGGAGCTCTATTCCAGGAGCCCCTACGCACCCACGTGAGGCGACTAGACTTTGCACGAAGGCGGGCTAGGAGAGATTTTTGAAGACAGTTCTATTTCTTTATTCTCTTGCACTGTATTTATTTTGTAATTCGTAGTGAGAGAGAGACTCCTATTATTGTAATAATACAGGTACATCGGACTTGGACTTTAGAGCCTAATTTCCAAGTGATTGTTCACTTGGGGGCTCTCGCGGTTTTGTCGGTTTTTCTTCGCATTCTTTTATTTTGTTTTGTTTTCCGATTTTATTTCTTTTGTGTGATTGAGCCCTTAGTTCTTAGGATTGCTTGCGTAGCATTAGGTCCAAACACCTTAATCAACATTGCATGTACCTATAGCCGCGTTTGGACTTAGTCAAATTTTTAAACAGTTGGTTCATCATCTTCGATCCGCCGCGCCGCGAGCTCTCCCTGTAAAGCGCTTTCTCCTACCCTCAATTTGTTGAGCAGAGGAGGGGTGAGCCTAGACCGGACTCTAGGGTTGAGGATCGGTGGTCGACTTGTGGTGCTTCCCGCTAATAGCAATTTCTGAAACTTAGGGCGATTTCATCGGCTCTGCATTGGCATATAGATAGGTTTCAATTCTGCTAAGCATCCTTGCATGTAGAGTGCTGGAGGCAAGGTGAGCATTTACGCTTTAGCATCCATCATCGTTTTGATCGCTTGCATTGTTTTTCCGACTCTACCTCTGATTTTGATCACCTAGGTGCTTAAAGGAATTGACTCCTCGTTAGGATCGTGCATTCTCACTAAAAATCCAAAAAAAAAGTGATAACCAATAAAATTGGGACTGCTAACTTTACTTGACCCTAAAACCGATCAAAAAGAAAATCTTGTATTGGGGCGAGTAATCCCCTCATTGTCTTCGTTTTACTTGCTCGCGCACACACTAAGGTTAGAGCCCAAATCCCATCAAGCCCCCTAAGTGTTTGCGCAACTTTTTGACATCTCACCTAACTCTAAAACAGACAAGATTAAAAGACCGCATTTTACGGTCTCTACCGAGTTGAGTAGGTGAATTGATGGTTTGACTTGTTTTCATTTTTGTTTGTGATTGTTGCGTGTGTGTCCTAGATCATCTCTGCGCATTTGCGCCTTGTTCTTCACTCTCCTGACTTGACTTTCGTGTTCCCCCGAATCACGTCCTTTTGTTTTCGAGATGGACCCCTGGAGTGCATTTTATCCGGACTTTGCGGACCCCTCGCTCGCTCCAGCCGGTCCACCTCCTTTTTATCAGGAGGATCCTCCTCCTTCTTTTTCTGATTTTTGTGCATATCCGCCTCAGCCACAGTATCACGACTCGGACTTTTACCCACCTCCATCCCCACATGTATATTATCCGCCTCCACGTCCACATCCACCCGAGTCTGACCTGTTGGATTCACCTCCCACGACCTCCATGAGTGCTGTCATGAACCTAATGCTAGAGCACATCAATTTGATGAAGGAAAATCTTGACACTTTGAGAGAATATCGGACTAGTGCTCTTTTCATCGAGGATACAACTTTACTTGTGAAGAATCATGGGAGCTTGCAATCGCCCAAAATACAAAAAAATGAGAAAAATTCAAAAATCCAAAAAGATTTCGGGAGACACTTGGTTGATCAAGATTTTGAGGAGAGAGTCCACTTGCCAGAACCTTGGACCACACACCCATTCACATCCAGTCCCACCTTTGACCCCGAGGATGCCGCTGTACAGACTGCTCTTGGCATGCCTCGTGTATATGCTGATTCCGACTCCCTCCTTTGTATGGAGGAAGTCCAAAAATTCAAAAAAATGTTATCTGAACCCGAAGTGGTGGCTGCCATTCATGAGATTATCCGTGCCCCACTTCAGCAGGCCATGACCCAATTATCTGCTCCTCTTCCCAAGAAGAGAAATCGGAGGAGCAGATCTGAGCGTCACATTTTGACCATGGCCACTGCCCTCGCCATCACACACCGTCCCATTCCCAAGAGGAAGAACACAGCTACACCTTTCATCACTTGCACCATCTCTGACCATACTTGTGATCGCACTCTCCTAGACGGCGGTGCTTCTATTAGCATATTACCCTTCTCGCTGGTACAGTCTCTTCACTTAGGGCCTCTCAAGAAGACCAGGATGATCGTTCAGTTTGCTGATGGATCTATCAAGAGGCCGAAGGGTATCCTTGAAAACGCCGTCATTTCTATTCAGGGCACGAGCCACCATGTTGATTTTGTCGTGTTGCCCATGGAGGACTCCACAGGGGAGCCATCTCCAATCATCCTGGGACGACCATTCCTCGCCTCTGCGAGGATCGTTATTGATTATGGATCAGGAGAGGTTCGCTTCCGTCCTGTTGACGGGAACGAAGTGTCGATCACCGCACCCATAGTTGACCAGAGACCTGCACCTGATGCACCTTCACCGATCATAGCTGACTCTGAGGCCTGTGACAAACCTGATGATACTAGAGATACTTCCTTAGCGACCATTGATGAGACCCGACGGATCCCCCGAAAGGGGAGGAAGTCGGAAAGCATGGACCTCACTGATCCTCCTCCTGGTGTGTGGCGATGTGTTGATGAGATCCAAAGTATTTATGTGATTGAACCATTTGAGCAGGGGGCAGATACCAAGATAATTGAGGATGTTTATGATGTTGCCCATTACTTTGAGAGACCCGATAAGGCAACAAATGATTTGAGTAAGACTAGACAGGACGGACCTGTTTTGACTACTTCCACTAATAAATCCGTTCCTGGCCCTTCACAAGTCAAGATGATTGAGGTCGGTTATGATGCTGCCATTTATTTTGATAAATTCAGATCTCTTGATGAAGACAAGGATTCAGGTGAGACTCTTGAGGACGATCTAAGTTCGTATACTTCCACCGATGATTTCGTTCCTTTTGATTTTGACCTGGACGAGGACTCGCAGGACGACTCCGATTACACTTCTTCTGAGGATGATGAGTTTGTCCCATTTCACTTCGATATCGGCGAGACTTCCAAGGCCGGACCTGGTCGTACTTCTTCCACTCACCCGTCTGTGCCTTCACACCATAGGACCACCAAGGGAGAACCTAGCCATACTGCTTCCATCGATCAGTTCGTCCCTTTCCGTTTTGATTCCACTGAGGGACTTCACCGTGTCGACCCTGATCGGCCTCCGTCCACTGTGGACCCCGATGTCGACATACACCATATCCGATCTATCCCTCAGCGGTCTCGCAAGAAGGTCTGCTTTCCACCTTCTTGACCTTATGTACATCCACCTCTGTTGTACATTCTCTGTTGTTCATCTCTGTCTCTTCCGTTTTTACTCGTCCACCCATTCTCGTGTCTGCCTTGCTTAGGACGTACTTTGTCCTAAGTATAGGGGGGTGGACGAGTCGAGTGTTCATTCTTCGTTTCGTGTGATCACTCCTGTTGTTGCCTATACTTAGGGCTTCTTTTACCCTCAGTATAGGGGGAGTGATGTGTATATCCTCTGATCTCTTCTTCCATCTTCATCTATTTTCTTATTTTCTTCTTTTCTTCTTTTCCTTTTCTATTTTCTGTATCTATCAAAAGGTGCCGCCCTTGTAGACAGTTTTCCATACTTAGGACGTACTTTGTCCTAAGTATAGGGGGGTTGGCACCCTGAGTTTTGCTATTCTTTCTGATCCTCTCCATTGTCTCCTCTTCTTGTCTATACTTAGGGATATCTTACCCTAAGTATAGGGGGAGACAACCTGAGTACGATCTGTTCATTCCCACCCTTGACCCTCCCTGCGTTGTGTACAGTCTGCTATACTTAGGATTACTTGATCCTAAGTATAGGGGGGACGGTCAACTTCTCATTCATTGATTCATTCATTTATTCTTTATTATTTAGACTTGTCTATACTTAGTACGAGTTATGTCTTCTCTTTTCTCTCCGATCTATGAGGACATAGCTCAAGCTAAGTATAGGGGGGTCGTATATACTATGTATATACTTTAGCCATAACTCGTACTTTCGTATTTTCTTAATAAATATGGCTACTAATTCTTTAAAATTCATTCAAAATCCTTACTAAAAAGATGTGGTTATTCCTCAATTCTTTTTGTATTTACTGATTAATAAATCAGGTGAAAATGTTTTTTGCAAAATGTTTGAAAAATAGTTTGAAAAACTTTGTGAACATCTATTGAAAACTATTTTGAAAATATTTTGTTTCGTGTTTTCAACCTGTGTAAAATGTGTGGTTTGTAAAATTTCTTTTCTTTGTGTGAAATAAAAATGTTTGAAAAATGATTTGCAAATGGTTTGACAAATGGTTGCAAAAATGATTTGAAAAACCTATATATACTGTTTTGAAAGCCTTTGCAAAATGATTTTCAAATGTGTGTAAAATGTTTGTAAAAACTATTTTGGACTATAGTTTTCAAAAATTGTGTGCAAATTGTTTTCAAATAAGTTTGAGGAATATTCACATCACACCAAAAATCCACTATATATATATATGTATAAAATTGACCACTTACCCTTGTAAATTCTAAGATCCACTTCTTGTAGATATAAGAAGCACTCCCGTGTACATATTTTAACCTAGTTTTCAGCCAAAACTTTTTTCTTTTCAAAAATCCCAAAAACATTTGCAAAACTAAAATCCAAAAACATTTGAAAAATCTTTGAAAAACACAAAAAAAATGCATCTGCATATGCATGCATCATATTTTCAAAAACCCATAAAAAGTTCAAAATCTTTGAAAATTGCATCACAAAAATATTTTCTGCATTCTGCATATCATTTGCATAGCATGAGCATTTTTCGGATTGAGTTTGATAGTTGAACAAGTTTAAGTAAAATCCGGAGATTGGAGCTTGATGGGACCTTAAAATCTACCTAATCACAGGAACCTTATAGGAATTGGGTTTGAGGTACTTCAGGTCTAGTTGACTTAATTCTTTGAGGATCACGGGACTTGGTTCAATGGATTCTTGACTGCCTAAGTAGAGTATTTCGGAGCACACGCACGACTCTTGTTGATAATGACCTAACTTGGACACCTGCACCTTTCACATGGCTCAACTCAGTTGGAGTGGTGAGGAGATTGGATTTGCCGGTATGAGACGCACACAAGTGGAAACATTTGTCCTCCTCTAGGGAGGGAAGTGCACCCCAACCCGTCCAGTGATTAGGAAGTCTAAAGACAGGAGGCTGTGGGTTGCGATAAAGCTTCAAAAGAGGGATAGTCTACTGGCTCAAGAGGAAAAACTCCTTATGTAAATGCTGCTGTATATAGTATTCAAAAAAAAATGTGTTCAGGCATGTACAAAAATAAAAAGCCTGCAAGTATGTACAAAGTCAATAAGCAAGCTTGAGTTCCAAAGTCATATCATGTGAGCCTGCAGCAGGATGACTTGACTACACTGGTCTTGCATCCAAGGATAGGTAGCTACACTGGCTACCGTCCATTCTTCTCTTCACCCCCTCCTCTTGAGCTGGTTGCCACTTGAACTTAGAAGGGAATACCCCGCTCCTCGAGGATGGAGTTGCTGGATCGGGGAATCACTGGGTTGTCGTACTGGAGAAGTCAGTTTCTTTGTCATTCTAGTTGGGGAGAGCCACCATCACTTACACTGTACGAGTCAGATTCATAGTCGTAAGGGTTTGCGTATGAATTGAGATATTTCTGACCTGGCTATTGAGGAGACTTGAGCAGAGTTTTGGGATTCTCAGGGACTGTTGGATTTCAAACACGGTTCTCACTAAGGTTCCGCCCGCACTAAAAATCCAAAGATCCGATTTAAGCTCCAAACTTTGATTTTGTAAAGACAAGTTTGATAATCGAATAAAATCCAAGTTCTTCTTTTTCTTTTCTTTATGTTTCTTTTTGCACTTATTGCATAAGTGTTTGCTAGGGACTAGCAAAGGCAAGTATAGGGGGATGATGAATCCACGTTTCATCATCTTTATTCTATCATTTTGGCCTTAAAAATCCTAGTAAATGCGTGTAAATAGGCTTAATATAGGCATTTTAGCATTCATGCATATGTGTGTAAATATTGTATAAAATGCAGTTTTTAAAGCCAAAATAATAGAATAAAGAAAAGAAAAGAAAAGGAATAAAATATTGTAAATATTTTATGACCCGAAACCCCGAGACCTAGGCATCTTGATGAATAGGTCGACAAGGAATAAAGTAGGGGGAGATAAGGGCCAAAATACAGATAAAATACCTATACATTTTATTCATTCTTTATTCATTTTGGGACCTATTTTTGGTTCCACTTTTTATACATCAAATAAAGAAACTTTGTACATGAAAGTTGTAGATAATTAAATAAAGAAAAATACAAAATTGATTTCACTAAAAAATAATACAAAGATAAAAAGTTATGGTCCGAATAAAAATCCAGAATGCCAACTTCCCAGACCCGTATCTCACAAATAAAAACTCCAAATGCAACGTACTCACCTTTAATTGTATATAGAAGAAAATAAGCTAATTAATGGTGGTGGTTTCGCATTTGGCGGAGCTACGGTTTGAAAGTTGACTTTTGGACCCTCATTGTATACTTGTACATATTAAAATATTCAATTTATTATTTATTCATTATTTTTATAATTTTATATTTTTATAATGTTGTAAATAATACTTATAATAATTCTGAGTATTAAAATCAGAATAAAAGCATAATTAAAATACAAATAAAAATACTTGTATATATTCAATACATAGGTACATTACCTATACTTATACCTATACAAAATACTCTTGTATTTTATTTAATATACAAAACATATCAGAAAAATAAAATAAAAACATATTTGCGTATCTAAAAGTATTTTATAATTTTAGAAAATACTAAATAAAAATAATAAAAATAAAATACCTAAATAAAAATAAAATACTTAATTATATAGATATAGATACCTATAGGGGTATAAGTGCAAACTTGTAAAAATATCCCTCATAAAAATAATTAAAAATCGGAATTAAATACTTTATGAAATAATAAACTTTTTTTATTAATTAACCTAAAATTAAATAAATCATTTTCGATTTTTAATTGAATTTTTAATCATTTTTTGAGGGATTTTTCCTGGTTGGTCCACGTGGACCAACCAGGGGGCAGTCATCGTTGACCAAGGTCAACTGCCTGCCCTCCATCCCTGTAGCCCGTCAGACCTCGATTTTTGCCCGTGTTTGCGGATTTATCGAGGCCGCCCCTTTCATCTTTTGAGCTCGAGCCCTTCTGCAAAGATGCTCCCCTACTATCCCTCTAGCTCGCCAGCCTATCAGATCTCCTTAGATCTTTGCCTCGCACCCGTGATCGATCCTCGAAACTCGCCCGTCGACCACATTTCAAAACCCAACCTCCTTCTCCCTTTTCCCCTTGAACCGGGGTTTGGGCGCCAATAGCTTCCAGGTGGGGTTGAGGGCGAGCTCTCGTGACAGGGGCATCCTCCCCCACTGCCGTCGAGGTGCGGCGAGTCTCCAAGCACCGAGTTCCACCACCTCCGGCCGTACGGCCGTCGAGGTTTCTTCCTCGTGGTCAACACCACTCGAGGGCGTTTTCTTCTTATTTTTCTTGCTTGTTAAGTAGCTGTAGCATATAGCTTTTATTTCGTGTTTTTATTTGCCGTTCAAACCGGTGATCAGACCCGATTTCACCATCAATCACCTCGCCGGAGCTCTTGAGCTCCGGCCACCATCTCCGCTATTCCACTCCACCTTTTTCCCCCTGTTTTGCTGGCCCCTGGACCCTTTTACTGCTGCTGGTATCTTTATTGCAGGTCCAGGTGCGAGGAGACCCCCTCCTGGGGTCGAGTTTTGGAGCACGCCGGACCTCCTGGGAGCCCATTCACGTCTTCATCGCCTCGGCGGCCCTCCGGTGGATCACCTCCCATTTTGAGGCCGCCGTTCCATCAGGGAACCTCCCAGGAGCTTGTCCGGGCTGCCAGAAGAAAGAAGAGGCGTCGGAGATCGGAGATCCAGCCAATCCAAACTCGCTCCCAGCGAGTTCTTCAGCCGTTCTTCGTCTTGGCCCCCCTGCCGTCGATCTGGGGGGTGTTCTTCACGAGCTACAGGCGCCGTTGGATATTGCAGCCCTCCAGCCGTCGATCTCCAGCCAGCCTTCTAATCTCCGCCGTAGACAACGAAGGGGCATCGGGCTCTATTGTGCTGACACGTGGATTAGTGGCGGAAGCCACACCGTCCGATCGCGCCCAGGTCGTGGGTATTTTGCATTCTTAGCCCACGACATTTTTGTATTTTAATATTAGAACTTAAAGCCTTCATCTGTCTTTTAAAACTTTTGTAAATTTTGCTAAAAACCCCCTGCAGTTTCCGTATTTGCATTTTAACCCTTGCCATCCCAGCGCACGTGCGTGGCACGTGCGCCTGGACATTTTGCGGGCAGGGCCCTTTAGTTTTGGGTTTTACTTTTTAGTCCATTAAGTATTTTGTCACGTTATATATTTCTGGTTATTTTGCGTCTAAGCCCCCGAGCTTTCAAGATATTACATCCGTGCCCCTCCCAGGTGCGCGTGTAACGCACGTGAGCCTGGGAGTTTTTGCAAGAAAGCCTTTGCGGCTTTGGATATTTGTTTTTGGCCCAGAAAGTATTTAATTCAGTGTATATTTTTGTGGCAAAATTGCAGCCGTGTCCTCATCTTTTCAGATATTTGCATAAAGGTCCCTGCCAGGCCTTTAATTTTTGTATGCTTGTTGCATTTATTTAACCTATCATTTCATATCCAAAAATTCTCAAATTTTGAAGTTAAGCTCCTGGACACGTGTACTTTCACGCCACATATTTAGTTTTTGATTTTATTTTATTTTCTTATTTATTAAAAATCAAAAACAGCCTATTTGTGCACTGTCTACCTTAGAAAATACCAAAAAAATATCAAAACACCTCCAAAAATTCCCAAAAATTCACCTAGTGTCTATTTTATCCTATTTTAGTGTCAGTCCAAAAATCATTAAAAATCTCAAAAGAAAAACCCTAAAAATTCAAAAACACTCAAAATCTTCAAAAAAATATATAAAATAATAGAAAAATCCAAAAAATATAAACTCAGGTTCTGTTTAATCCTTATTTTATTCTCTTTATTAGAAAAATAGTGTGAAACATTTTGATTACTGGTTGGTATTTTTAAATTGCATTTCTGTCACAGCCAGCCTTAGTTCCACTGTTTTCCTCTATTTCAGTATTTAAAAATACCAAAAACACCTTGAAAAATCCCCAAAAATCACAAAAACAGTAGAAAACCTTAAAAATACCAAAAACATTTAATTTCTGAATTTTTGAGTATTTTTGCGCATTTTTATAAATATTCTACCTTGCCTTCTCTTCTATTGCCTTTACTTTCCAATATTGAAAAAAAAAGTATAAAAATATAAAATATAAAAATCAGAAAATTAAAAATCAAAATACAAAATTAAAAATAAAAATAAAAAAATTTAAAAATTAAAAACCCACAAAAACATTTCTTTTGTTTGCTTGCTTAGTGTAGACACCACACACTCACACACTTGCATACATTTGCTTGAGCTACACTGCTTGCTCCCTGTGTTCGAACTCTCTGCATACTTGACACTATACACCATTTGTGCAGAGTTAAAAATAAATTTTAACTCCACATTGTTTCTAATTTGTTGATCTTAGTGTGGGTTAATTGTTGATTAATTTCGGAATTTGTGTGGTCAAACACCGACTGTTGACTCGCCTTGTGAGTCGACATAACCGCATCGGATTCCGTGATTATCAGACAGCCACCAATTCCATTTGAACTTGGTAGCCGTCCACTTCTTTCCAAGTGGAGGCAATCTCATGAAATCTCATGAGATTGCATATCTCCATGAAAATCTCTATTATTTATTCCAAGAACTTTTTTTGTGATTTATTCTTCAAAAATAATTCACCATTAATTTTGAGAATATTGCAATCTTGCCATTGGAAATTTTGTGAATCACATTCACAACCCAAAACAAAATATAATTTACATTTTCAATTAATTACACAATGTGTATCCAATACACATCAATAATTAATTAACAAATATAAATTATAATTAGCTCTCTCTAATACATTATAAATAACATTTATAATATATTATGAATAATTGGATATTGCTATCCACATTATTCTTATCCACAATAATTAAATCACATTTAATTATATTG
The DNA here is from genome assembly GCA_037367405.1 of Ottelia alismoides. NCBI lineage: Eukaryota > Viridiplantae > Streptophyta > Magnoliopsida > Alismatales > Hydrocharitaceae > Ottelia > Ottelia alismoides. The sequence goes on along the minus strand of JAZKJV010000850.1, from coordinate 55,613 downwards.
GATAATTTCCACATGCATCAAGATAATTAAATCACATTTAATTATCATTCTCTTAATTCTCAGATATAACTCAACTATGGTTTTATTCTTGAACCCTTTCAAGAATAATGTGATTTCTCCTCAGATACTTGGAGATAAGGACAGGGCGATTATATTGTTCTACGTATAGTAACTTGGATATTGAGATCGCATCTCAAATCCAGATCTCATGGACCTCTCATAGATACTTGATTAAATCAAGGTTGTAAACCAAATCTTCTCCTTGCATCTGAATCTCATTCAGATCAATGTCCAATACATGGACTAAGATTAGATCACTTCTCTATTGACAGGAGTCACTAAAATCCAAACTTGTTTCATCACTCCCTCAGAATAGAAGCATCATGGTAATACAATCATTTATGATCAAATCACCCTCAGGTATTCATAACACCTATACATCCTGTGTACTGGAAGACCTATGATCAAACTGAAGATATAGATCACTTTTACACTATCATCTTCAGGGTTTGATCACTAAGTTTCTCAATCTTGGTCTTTGGGATTTGGTATAGATCATATGCTTTCACAAAGCATATATCTTACCTTCAAATTCATGTCATGCTTCCAAAGCATGATGACCATGCATGGAATTTGATCGGTCCCAATACCTCATGAGTGAGCTCATATCTTCCGGTTCACATGTGAACCTGTATGATCCCTTTGAGAGATCGTATTACTCATATGCCCTTACTTGCACACCAGCTCGCTGGTGTATAGACCTTGGTTAGGTCATCAACCTATTGGTCTGCCAAATGTACACACTCAGACATATAGTAACACATCTGTCTCTGTTCAGAGGATGTGTGCCTATGTTGTGACAGTATTCAACATAGGTCTTTGGTTATCTAGATCTCGTTAAGTCAATCCTTTGACTCAACTAATCTGACACCTCTGAATCACTATTCCCATGCAGAGGACATGCATCAAGAGATCGGTTAGATATCAGCCATATGAGAAAGGATTGCCATCTCCTACTCAGGCTGGAGATCATCACTTAATAATCATTCGATGGTGCTTGATGAGTCCTCTATCTAACTCCTTAGATATTCATCCAAGCACCAATCTCTATGATTCAATAACTGGATCAACAACTGTATGATCATCAAGATGGCCATGGTACATAACCTTAATTGTACTAAGAGACCTATTATGCAAATTGGTTATTCTTTATTTCAGATCAGGGAATGATATTCACAATAACATTTATTGCATAATGGCTCGTCGTGGGCTCGCATGTCCAACAGGGTCATGGGTGGCACGACAATGCATGGTCCATTGTCTGCCTTCCTAAAATGGAGGGGGGGGCTTGTCCTTAGATCTCTAGCTTCTCTTTGATACGTCATGGTTGCTTCTTGGGTCTGGAGGCTCCTTTCTTCGGACTCCTCCATCTGAGCTTTTTCATGCATCGAAAATACCTCTATGCATGCCCATTCTGGGATGTGCAATCCTCCAGGTCAGACTCTGGAATTTGGAAAGTGATTCTTAGATGTAGGCATGCTCTTCGCGGTATTAGCGGGGGGCACCCCCCCCCCACGTGTGGACGTGACCTCCCAACGATTTCTCTTCTCTGTTGTGGCTAACTCCTACATCCTAGAGGTGAAACCACCCCCTGGGCATCCTATGTCTGGGCGAAGGGTACGCCCCTAAGTTCTCATGCACTCTTTGCAGGGTGGTACTGGAGCGCCCCCTACCATGGACATGCTCGCTAAATTCGGAATATGCGCACCTTCATCTTGCTACATATGCTTTGATGCTCAGGAGCCCCCTCCCATTTGTTCTTCAATTGTCCGATGTCCGTTGCGGTGTGGATGGGTGCCTGCTCGGCGCTTAGCTTGTCGCCGCCGCCTCCCCTTCCACACTACAAGAAAAATGAGTTGTGGTCACGGAATGTGACTGCGGAAACTTGTGACCATGATAATTGTGTGGCCACTAATTTCTCGTAGCTACAATTCCGTGACCAAAGTCTTCAAATATCTAAGAAGAATATTCATACAAGAGTTGTGGCCATGACAAGTTCTATGATCACTTGTAGTGGCCACGGCACATTCGTAGTTAGAGAACTCTCGCGACGAGACTTATAGCTATGGCTACTGGCGACGACATGTTGTGGCCAGAGCCCAATTCTGTGGCCACAAGCTCCACATCTGTGGGTATAATTCTGTAGCCATAACTTGTTTTTCTTGTAGTGTCACTTCGTGGTACACTATGTTAGTTGAGCACGCTCACTGACTCTACGGTCCGTGATAGATTATGCTTAATACTAGCCCTTGCGGTGTGGTATATCTGGTCTGAAAGGAACTAACGATGGACTACCGGGTGCTCCCACTCGGCCGATAAGATCGTGGATTCGATTATTCATACTGCTCTTCCGGTGTGGGGATAATGCTGGGTCTGAGTTTTTTTTCCCTTGGGCCCCTGCAAATTCACTCCCCATCCTCGTCACTGTCTTTCACAGTGAAGGATAAGTCTTTTTGTAATTATACTTTTGTTTTGCTTTGAATACATTATATACTTACGTACAGAAAAAAAAACAAAGGGACTAGTAAACTAACCTAGGTATACACTACACGTAATACTCGACTTTTAAGGGCTTTTAATACTGCATGGGTCGATCATTTAATAACTACGACTTTGCGTGCCATAGTCAAACAAAGTTGTATATCATTTTCTAGTATTAATCACGATTGCTATTGGTCAAAGTCAAATAATACATGGAAGCTCAGCACCACCAATGCAATTTGCCCATGTACGATGGGTATGTGCATGCACCTCGTCGTGTATAAATAAACGGCGAAGGGATATCGGTAGCTCACAAGGGCACATATATAGCTAACTAGATCAAGCAGAAGAGGGTATGGCCGGTAACTCCGTGGCGGCCAGGGCCTCCGTCGTCGTCCTCTTCCTCGCGGTCCTCCTCGTAGCTTATGGTTGCTTCTTCACTCCTCACTCTCCTTCTTTGAATTTCTCCGAGAACGAGTTACCGACGGTTTCATCTTAATTATGTGTGTATGTAGATGCGGTGAAGACGGTGTCCGCGGGGACGTGCGAGCAGACGGGGCTCACCTACCTCAAAGACTCATGCCCTCCGAACTGCCCTATATTTTGCAATGCATTCAACTTCACTTCCTTCCGCTGCTCGACCGTTCTCTTCTTCTGGGCCAGATGTGTGTGCCAGAAAACTTGTTGATCGGATCTCATACGTGCAAGTATAATACAACGATGACCGTCTATCTATATATGAACGTACACAATTAAGAGTACCCAAAGCATATATACTCAAGAGGACGAGATAAATGGAACAGATTATATGACAAAGGACTATATAGGTTTGCATTGTCATGTCATAAGTAAAAGAAGGAAGAGTAGACCCTATGAAATCATATCATGTAACTTATGTCCTAAATAAACTGCTGATCTTCTCGATGCACTTTGGCTTTGTCTTGTGATTGGTAATTCGTAGCACTTGACAAGATTCCATGATTAACAGCCATGCGTATATCCATGTCTAGATATAAAGATGAACCGCCATATCTTGTAAGTAGAGTGTTTGGCTCTTTGGAGCCACGAGCAGATTGTCTGCAGTACTGCAGACTCTGCGTAAAATCGTGGATCACCGGAGTCACTCGATCTTGATTGAGCGGTTCGCATGAATTCGCTATTTTATAGGCCCATATCGTGGAAATTCGTGCGAACAACTCGATCAAGATCGAACGGCTCGAGCAGTTCCCTGATTTTACTGCAGACGATCTGCTCTCCTTCAGAACAGGAGACTAAGTCACTTGGTAGAAGCACTCCAACAAAACAGGTCTACAGTAACCGTTTTTATGAATTGCGAGAGGATCCTCTGCAGTACTGTAGAGTTCTGCTGTAAATGGTCATCGCACTCGAGCCGCTCAATCAAGATCGAGCGGTTTGCACAAAATCTAGGTTTTTCTAAGCCCTTACCGTGTGAACCGCTTGATCTTGATTGAGCGGCACAGGTGCGGTGACCATTTACAGCAGACCTCTGCAGAGGATCTGCGCTCTTATGAAATACCTCACTATAGATCCACGCTCTCATGGCATGCTAGAAATCAACAACGAATGTTACATCCCGTTGTTATATCATTTGAAGGTGTATATAACAACTCCGTATTTATTTTTCAAAATTTTATCTAATCATCGCTAATTTTTTTAGTTCAGAATGCGGTGATGATAAATAAAAAAATTTTAAAAATAATAATAGATAAATATTGCTTTAAGGACCACTGTTAATGATATATAATATGTATATGACACTCATCGCTAATTTCAAAATGTAAAAAAATAACTTCGCAATGAATAATATCATTATTACCTTGTGGGAGTACCACCATTTTGAAATGAGTCGTAAATCTAAATTACCTTGAGGGATTACCATTTCATGTATAGACTCTTTAAGAACATGGACTTCTCCATGGAATTTTTGAGGGGTTTAAACCGGTTAAATCTTTGTTATATGTTCTTAATTAGTGTGCCATTTAGTTTAACTGTTCTTAAATTTTATGCGATACTGTAGGTTTGAACAGTAAGCGGATTCAAGTGAGGCTATATGTTTTGTGGTTACATTGTTGAGATCAATGGATCCCAAAAGTGTGTTCTCAGGACTACGGTTTGCGCCAACAATATCGCTTTACTTTTAAAGCATATTTGATTTAATGATAAAGATAAAAATGGGAAGTCGTTCTATATATTTTTAACATTATTTTGTACAGAACGGTATTATAAAAGTTTTTAAGATTTTTGATTCTACAGCGATCATCATTTTGAGGCTTGCATATTTCTCCTCACTCAACTATATGCTGATTTTTTGAAAAAAAAAGCTGAGAGAATGTTGTCGTGACTGTGGGGGAACTGCAATTCTCAGTGGACTTCACTGTCTTGGACATGAACAACCCTCCATAGTTACATCTTACCCTGACCAGTCTAGGGCGGTCTTTCCTCTAAATGGCAAGGAATATCTTCGATTATGATAAAGTGAAGGCACGCTTAACGTCTAGGGCGTAAGTGTACAAATAGACAACGATCCAAGGTTTTAAAAATCGAAATGGACATTGAATCGGTCAGTCTTTAGTTTGATCAAACTGGATCGGACCGTAGGTCCAATTCGATCGGACCGTTGATGATGTCATCATTCTTATCGAGTCAGAAACAACCGGGCCGGCTTAATTTACTGTTCCGACCGGTCGAACCGATTTTCTGAACCGATAAAATCGGATACATATGAAAGTATGTATTTATATATCAATGAAATAATCGTTTAAAATGCAAAATCTTTCAATAGAACAACATGATCGTCTATTTCGAGTAAAATTCTACAAAAGTTAGTCACATTTTCTAGCATTATATATGAATATAATATTGTAATCATTTACTTATAGTTGCTTCTAGAAAATTACTCTATGAAAGTAGTGGCACACCTTATATTTCAAAAAAGAGAGAGACATAACTTATATCACAAAAGTTAAAAAGGATATGAGTGATAAAAACCCTATTATTTCATTATAAAAATCTCTACTTTTTGAAAATTTACCAAACCATCAAAACTGGGTCAATCCGGGTCAACTAAGTCCGCCCATCAAAGTCAACCCAGTCCAACCACCGGCATCTTCTTTGTGTTGGGCTGTAGACCACCCGGAATTCCAGCCCATTTGTGGGCATTCTTGCCAAATGCCCAAAGGAGCATGGCTGAAATTTACCCAGTTATTTTGCTATGCTCCTGAGGGATCCACCACTTCTTTCTCTCCAAGTTAGGGCTGATGTGTGCTGCATTTTTGGGAGAACTAGAGCAACACTATCTTGCCCTCTTCTCCGCCTCCCATTCACTAGGATCAAGTTGTGGTTTGCTGCTTGATAAATTCATGATTCATCTCTTTTACTTGTTTCATTTTGTATAAAATTCTTAGTAAAATGCATGTAAATATCAACTAATTTTCATTAATTAATATTCTAACATCATTTGTTAATATTACATATTTAACATTTATTTAATCCAAATTGAAAAAAATAAAGAGAAAAAGGAAAATAAAAGAAAGAAAGATGTAAATATGTACAGACCGATCCTAATCCCGATATCTTATCAATATTGACTTGGTCGAAAAAATAAATAAGGGAAGATGAGGATCATAATCTATAAAATGTCAGAAAATAAATATCATTAGTGTACATTTACACATTTTTCACTTTGTACATATGTTCACCTATGTTATTTATCATTTCGATAATCTCAAATAAAATAATTTCCTTCTTCAAATTTTTTTATAATAGTATATATTTATTTCTAAAAATATCAGAAAAACCATTTAATGTATACATAAATAATTACAATGAACCGAAAAATTCGATTTTCAAGATTCATAACTATTTATGAAAAACTCTAAATTGATCGACCTCACTATGAAACTTCTAATTGAAGTTAATACTTTTTATTGAAAATACTTAAAAAATCGCAGAATTAATCGGGTGAGTTTTGGCTTTTGGATCTCCTATGTATATATGTACTATATGTATATAAAACTTCTCTATTTTTTATAAAATTAATTTAACCCCAATTAACTTACTTCCTTTTCTAAAATATTTATAAAAAATCAATTAAAAATATAAAAAATATAACTCAAAAATAGTTGTGAATAAATGTCAATAAATCTCAAAACTAAAAAGTTGTAAAACTAAACTTCTGGACCTCATATATGGGCCATATGAACTGTGAAGTGGGTGTACTCACTTTTAAAGTTCATGTTATAAAATTATCTAGTAAATAAAATAGTTTAACTAAAATCAGAGATAATATGAAAAAAATATTTTGAGATCCTATTGATATAATTGTATACTATATTTTAATTTTATTCTATGTATTCATTGTTATTCCTAGGTATTTCATACTTTGTAAATATTGTATTAATTTTATATTTTAATATAAAATAAAAAATAAAATTTATTAAAATTAAAATAACTTAAAATAATTAAATATATTCATTATATAGGTATAATATACCTATATTGCATATATATTTATTTAGTTACTTGTACAATTTTTATTTGCATTATTTATTTATGAGGATTTTTAAACCCATAACTCTTAGTAATTTCGTAATTACAATCATAACCCTATATAATCGTGAATTATACGAGAAGCTGGGATAGTCACTTCGTATCACACCCGTAACCCTCCGTTAGAAATCATGTTAACCCAATCATATCATTGGATTAATCTAACCCATGATCTATATAACGACTATTAAAAAAATAAAAACTAAAAAACTAATGCCATTTCATCCTCCTCCAGCATCTGCGCGATCCATCCCACCCATTCCCTCGGCACGACCTTCCGCATGCCTAGACCTTCTCCTCAACCACCTCGAGGAGAGCCACCTCCCCCCTCCGACTACCTCCGACTTGGAGCGAGCGAGAGGCGCGACGAATTGGAGGAAGGGGATTGGATGCGAGGGCACGACCTTCCCAAAGGGCTTCGATGCAGTTGAAGAGGAGGAGATCTTGGTGGGGGTTGGGGTTAGGGGGTCGATGTAGTGGAGAAGGAGAAGATCTAGGGGGTTCGATGCAGTGGAGGAGGAGGAGGTCTGCGGGCTTCAATGCAGTGGAGGAGGAGATCTAGGGGGAGGGGGGCTTCGAAGAAGTGGAGAAAGAGGAGGTCGGCGAGAGGGGGGGCTTCGATCGAGTGGAGAAGGAGGAAGTCCTAGGGACATCCCCATTTTTCCCTAATTAATATATGTAGTTAGTTACATAAAATCAATATATCTGCTTCCAAAATAGTTGTTACTATAGTTCAAAATTCGCATATTAAATTAAGAAAACCCAAAGAAATGCTAAGAGAAAAGTTAATGAATGAAAGGGATGTGAGAACTACTAGAACCATTTGTGCGAAAATACACAGCGAAGCACCAATATTAGATGCCACACATATTGTTTGAAACACCTAAGTAGATGAGGTGTTTCCAATAGGAAGCTCAAATGCCTTCCTAAATGATGCATGGAATTTAAGATGGTCCTATTAAAACAAATTAAATGCCCAAACTAAGGTCAGACGTTATTCACTCAACCATATCATTGCATCTTTAATCGCCATGCACCGTAACATGATACGATGCATGGACATCTTTTGCCTATAAATAAGACCCTTGCTAGCGAACTCAAGAACATAAGCGAAGTACGAAGATCTACTCTTGCTTCAAGATGGCTCGTATCTCCATGGCGAACAAACTCTCCATCGCATTTCTCGTGCTATCATTCCTTCTCGTTGTTTACGGTAGGTCGCGATGCTGTTCTTCATCAATTGTTCGATGTTACATATGATGGAATCGTTTTCCTCGTGCTTGTATGTGAATTCCTTTGGTGTGTAGATTCGACGAAGTTGGTGTCTGCCAACTTCAACTTCGATGGGACTTGCTTCCTAAAGGGTTCCATCTACCCGACGGGCCTTTGCGCGACACCTTGCACGAGCTTCTGCAGAACAGCATTCAACATCTCCTCATCTAGATGCGAAAGCTTCTTCTTTTTCTTTCAGAAGTGCATCTGCCTGAGGCCGTGCATTTAGCGCAAGAAGAATGTGAAAAAGGAAGGAAGAATAAGGTGCATGTTTTAGAGACCACGGATGCATCGTCTTGAGACCACCCTATATATATATATCATTGTTTGTGATTTCATTGATTGGAATTGCAATGTTCCTCTTGTTGTGGGATTGTGTTTTTTCTTTTGATATTGATTTCATGTAAGCATTATTATGATTGATTTTAATTTGGAATACTACCATTTTAATAAGTTTTTTTTAGGTGTAATGGATTTGCGTACAATGTGACGGCTTCGCCTTTTCCCCGAAGATGGGCAACAAGCTACGCCGCCAATCCCTTTTGGATGGTAAATCGAAACACAACATCCATAGACCTAAGAACCACAACATTGCTATGCATAATTTTTTGGACTCTCTTAAGGAGCTCTACAATTTTGAAGGGTTCCAGCATGTGTCCATATAATCAATCACCTCGGTTTACCGCAAGGGTCCTGCAATAGCAAAAAAAATACACTATGTGCATTGTTCTACACAACCAGTATGCAGAAAATTCATGATAAGTATACACATGCTCATATATAAAATATAAGAACCATTTTTTTCTTTGAAAAAACATATGAGAGCTGAAAAAACACATGAAAGATTAACGGAAAAGTGTTCATAATTTCAGATAGAGGCTATAAGAGCCTCTTTCTGTCTAGAGGGAAGAATTTCTGATGAATCAATAAAGATAGATGCTATAAGAGTTTCTTTCTGTCTGGAGGGAAGAATTTCTAATGAATCAATAATGCCTCAACTGGATAAATTCACTTATTTCATACAATTCTTTTGGTAATACGTGGTACTCGTTACTTATTATATTCCTATATGCAATGATAGAGATGGAGTACTTAAGATTGACAGAATTCTCAAACTACAGAACCAACTTATTTCAGACCGGGGGAACAAGATCCGGAGCAATGACCTTCCCCAAAAAGAGAAATTGGAAGAGGTTTCGATCAAAGGTTTTAGTACCAGTGTCTCCTATATGTCCTCAACTTTCTTCGAAATATTCCAATGGTGTCAGGCCGTCGACTTATTGGGAAAAAAGAGGAAAATCACTTTGATCTCTTCTTTCGGAGAAATCAGTGTCTCACGAGGAATGTAAAGAAACATTCTATATTTGATCTCAAAGTTCTCAGAGGCCGCTTCTTCCAGTCTTTTGACTTGTAGGAATGACATAATGCTCATCCATTTTCCACACGACCAAGGAAGCATCGTTTTTTAATCCCTCCCGATACGTCACGCTTGGGGGAAGGGGAGGGCCAGCCCCGGGTAGGGCTGGTATTCGTATAATGTCAATTGTCAATGTCCCCGAAGGACCGTCAGGCTAGCCCACCCCCACCCCTCTCTTTTCCCAGAAGCCTGGCCTGGGAAGACCATTTGGGCCACCTCTAATGGTGAGGGGTGCTTCTCGGATTCTGATTCCTACATCTGCTACCCTCCCTCATTCGAGATCTCGCTGGTCTTAGTCGAGCGGATTCGATTGGACCTACAAATTCCCAAGAGCTCGGCTAGAAGGTATTCATACAAGATCTATGTCAAAGCAGTCTAGTAGATAGAAAGAAAAGGAAGTGTAGATTTCCCCAGAATCGACTCGGCTTTCAAGGCAAGGGATAATTGATTGCATCAAATATGTAACCCAAAGACCAATCAATGGTAACTTATACAGCTAATCACATAATTTGTATATCATCAATTCTCAAAGATAGCTTATGCATTCTCAAGGAAAGATGGAGTTTAATCTAAGTATATGGTTTAAATTAGTAGCATTTGCATTTCCATTACTTCACCATTATGCCCTAGCTTTTGGATATCAAAGAGACATGTTGTGCCGTGTTCCCTATTCACAAGGAAGATCACTCTTCGTGACGTCGTGGTAGAAGAGTCTACCACTTCGCATGCAGTACACGAGCACTGATTCTCGGCACCCAACAGATTATGTTTAGCACTAGGATGCAGCACCAAAATTCTTCCTACTTACAAACCCTGTATGCATTAGAGAACACACAAGCAGACATCGTTTTCATAAGTATCAGTCTGCAGTTTCACCTCCATCAGATTTTCACCAATATCATGCAAACTATTTCACCCTAAAAATCCTATATGAAACACTTTGCGATAGTAAATAAAGGACGTTAAACTTTGACTCGCAAACCCCACAAATACAAAAAATCTTGTATTTGGTATACCTTACAAATATATATCTATAACAAATTGCATAGAGATGGATGGGAGACGGGCAACAAGCTGTGTCGCCATTCGCCAATCCCTTTTGGATGAAAAGCCCAATTCTGCGAAACACAACATCTATAAACCTGGGAACCATAATATTGCTATGCATAATTTTTTGAACCCTCTTGAGGAGCTCTACCACTTCAGTTGCCAACCACATATACCTATCATTATGACAAGTTTTTCAGCAAAAAATTATTGTGGCCAAAATGTTTATCGTTACATGATAACAATTTAACAACTCGTGCTTCTAGACTCAAGGGTGTATATGTATCACCACAAGTACATATACATTGACCATTTTGGCTTGAATAGAACTGGTAGAGCATCCGTATAGACAGGAAGTGTAGAGATACAGTGGCTAATTCTTATTTATGGTGTTCTTCAGTGTATCTATATATAGCTGGATAGAATTCACGCCTAGTTCTCTTAAGACAGTGATGGATATGCTAAAACATGCTTAAATCTGAGGTAATAAGATAGAGAACTATCAACAAAAATCGTAGGAAATCCAACCATACCGCACTCAATCCAGTGCAAGATCATCACTCTACAGCTCTAATCCAATAAGATCAAGTATAGAATAAGTACACAATTTCCAAACATATTCGCATATCTCTTTTGAAACGAAGAGATACGCACAAGTTTATAGTAGATGGGTAGAAATAGTCGAGAAGGTTTGGTCCCATCTAACTTCGACAATCTCAAACTTCATAGAATGGGAGAATGGGGAAGTTATTTACCTTTGGTTTTTTTGGTGACGAGTCTTAAATCCATCCTTAAGCTCATAGTTGCCCTCCTTCCCTTGGTTGGTTGAGCATCTCAGAAACAATGGCCTGCATCACAAATCCTAAATATCAGTTCTAGACAAAAGAATATAGACCAATCCAGAGAATGAAGTTTTCATACCGGGTTGAAGCTTTCTATCAGAACATGTGTACCATAGTACTCTCATTGTACTGCTACCCCCCTTCTTTACTCAGCAGCAGATACACCGGTACACTTGCATAGCATATTGCTACACAGCTTCAAACAGCCAAGGTTAGACACTTACAAAATGATGGAATTATAGGGGATTTGGAGCTCACTCTTGGGTGTGTGTTTGTAAAACCAAGGAACTCCCTCCCCAAGGAAGCCATTTATAGATGTGCTTAGCTTAATATTAGGATTTTAAGTTTGTCCCTAAATTCCCAAAAGAGAAAGGGGGCTCCACCTACCCCTCCAAGCCTAATTGGCTCTTCATTTTTTAAAAGCCCTCATTGGCTCTTTATAACTCAATTGGCTCAACCCAAGAACCCAACTGGTTTCCAAACTTCAAACTTTCAGAACTTCCATCCTTTAGCTTAACTAAATTTTTCTTTTGTTGATTTAAGCGAGATACGAAACACTTACCATTTTCAATGACAAAAGTTCAACCAAGATTCTATTTGCTTAAGTTTGAGCATCAGCTTGTAAGTCCTCATTTATCAAGTTAATCGGATTTCTAATTTGAAGAACATATGTGCAGTTATGGATGATGATCTTCTGCAACTTGGAAAACCCCTTTAAACAAAATATAAAATAAATAAAATAAATATTAGATGCATGTATCTACATGCACATGTAACTGGAATAAACATGTACATCATCCATTTCTTTTTAAAAATGAATAGAAAAGAAAGCTAAAGTATCTACTCTAATTCTCATGCGATAATTCTCCTGGTCATTCAAGCAACTCCACCTCATTAAAGCCGTAATATGATTAAAAAAGAAAAGTTCAGAATCTCTTTTCCTAGACTTTCCCATTACAGAACCAAAGTTTTAAAAAAAAGACAATTGTGCTCATTTGTTCTTTAAAATTGGTGGAACCCTTCTTTTCTTCCACAAAAACTTAATGAGTTAATATGAATATGCATACATAGATTATATCTCTGGACAAAAAAACAACTGTGCTCATCTTTTTCTTAAAATTGGTGGAGCCATTCTTTTCTTCCCTAAAAGATTATCGAATTGATATTGATATGCATACATAAATTTATCTCTCTGGACTTAGAACAAGGAAGATATGAACATATGGAACATGGTACAAACAAGTTGCCTCCTACTATAATACAAAAAGAACCACAGCTCTGTGTAATTCTGCATACTCGTGGAAGTTTCTCGATGTATGAAGTAGAACTGCAGTGCAATTTTATGGTTACCACATTGTGTGGAGAAGCACAGATGATATGCACATGCTCGAACAATGTTGCAAATAATCTGCAGCTGCAGGATGTCATGAATGGTTCCAAGAGCACTGCATCTCCTTAATACTTAATGACATGGCGGCGTAACCAGAGTTCATACATCACCATGTGGAAGGCATCATATGGAATTGGGGGAGAGTGCCACTCGAAATGCTTTTGGATCTGCAAAACACAAATGTCATTAGGCTCGCAGGAAGGAATCGGGATCTGAGGGACCACATCGTTCTTGGGCAACAAAAGATTTAACATATAAATGGCTAGCTCGATTTCCTACAATTTGTCAAATTGCCATGTAATGGTTAAGCCTATTCACCACTACGTCCAAAAAAACCAATAATCAAGTTGCAAGAACTTGTTTAGCACAAAAAAACTAGCACTTCTACGAATGACGTCGTGTTTTTTGGATTAATGTTTATGTATGCACATTTCACAAGACGGAATCCTCATAACTGCTACCCTCCTAACACCACTCTTCTCCGATACATGTCCATTGTCGTTATCCATAAGGATCATAATCGCCAAAATTATTGACCTTAGATAAATGAAAAGTCTAAGTTGGAGATTGAGAAAAAGTTTGGAACTTGGAAGAAAGATTTTGTAACGCCCCACCAAGGTGAATCGGATTCAATCTGATCTATCGTGGAGGTGTTACCTACAACTAACCAAAATCCCATGGCAAGCAAGATAATAAAATCTTATAGTGTGTCTGTGTGTGTGCACGTATGTGTATTGAAAAGAAAACTATTGTACATGTACATATAAATCTAATTAAAATTAAAATGCTAATCAATAATGTACAATTAATAAAAATCAGAATAAATTAATTTTGTAATAATAAACAATTGAAAATGCTAACAAGAAATTAATCAATTACATGATAAGATTTTTGCTAATTAAATTCTTGAAAATTAACCATTAAAGAGTAAACATTTGTAACCAAAACAAACAAATCTTTGATAGAAATTTCGGTGGTCTCTCACGTTTTAGCAAATTGGGAGAAATATGCATGTGTACCCTTCGATCTATCTCAGGAGCAAGTACATGACTGCAAATAGACCTTTGGGCCGCCATGCCTAATCATTCCATTACACTACTAGGGTTTGCCTCTGACCAGTGGAAAATTATAAGCTAATTCGGTCTACAGTCTACTACACGTGCTCTACATGCCAGCTCATAGATTACTTGTAAGGGTATAATAGAAGCTATAGGGACTGATGAATAGATTCTTCCGGTCCAATTCCGTCCACGATAATAGGGGTTGCTAAAGAATATATATGCATTTTTATTCTTTTTCTTTCTTTCTCTCTAAAGGGTATTTATGAAATCTAATCCAAAATCCTAGACACCCTCCTTGAGGTATTTATGTAATCTTCACCTAAACATAGACTCCCCCTCTCTCCGATATAGGAAGGCTCTAGGCCCTCAAAATAAACAAGTTCCTCTCACATGCAATAATTATTATTTTCTCATGTCTATCTAAAATGAATCCCTACTTAATTGTGGGAAAAGGTTTTGTTGTTGTTATTGTGTCTATCTAAAATGAATGATTGTGAATGCACTTAATGTTAAGGTTCATTTGTACAATTAGGGTCATGTACCGTGGTCATGTTGAATACCATGCTGTTAGGAGGGCACAACTAACATTTACATGTGATATTCAATATTGATCTCCAGTTTGAGAAAGAAATGGCAATCTTTCTCTAAAGACTAATTTCTGACCAACTTCTTGATGCATGTCATCTGCATAGGAATAATAATGACTCGGAGGTGTCGGAATAGTCAAGTCAAAGAGTTGACTTGATGAGGTCGAGAACTAAGACATGAATCCTAAAATTAAGCACAGATCCTTTAACCAGAGACATATACATATATATGTCTGAATGTACACATTAGACAGACCATTAGGTTGAAGATCTAACCAAGGTCCATATACCGTTGAGTTGGTGCACATATGAAGACATATAAGAAGTATGATCTCTCAGTAACCATGCAAGTTCATACTCTCTTAAAGGAACCATACACGTTCATACTTGATGAACCGGGAGACAAAGCTCACTCATGAGATATTTTGGGGTCATAAAGAATTTCATGCATGATCATCTTGTTTATGAAATAAGACATGAATTCAAGATATTAATATATGCTTTTGAAAAGTATATGATTATATTGTCGCTCAAATATCGAATGAGAGATCTATTGATGTGTTCCGAAAAAGACAGTCAAACTAGGGTTTGAACTTCGGATATATCAAAGTCTTCCAGTATAAAAGATGAATGAGTATTGAGGATACTCATGGTTAAATCTACCTTAATAGATCATCTACCATGACACTTCCATTCCGAGGGAATGATGAAACCGTATGGATTTTAGTGACTTCATTTCTTGGCTTAATAATATGAGAATTAATTGGATTAAGTCTCATTTCTTTTGATTCCAATGTCCAATTCTAATTACAAGGTCCAAATGTTAAAAATAGAAATAGAAATGGAAATTGTGATGAACTCGGCTCATAAGCTCGTTTCTAAGCTCCAAAAGGTTTGGAAAGTGATTAGAAATAGTCATGGAATCCGGGTTCATCTCAACGATATATTCTCCAGATCACATAGAGTGTGATGCATTTCCTTGAGCTCATATAAAGTGTGACACCTCGAGCTCATATAATAATTGTTATTGTATTAATCAAATTTCAACAAGGGTATTTTTTGTGAATATGATTCACAAATATTAATTCATTAATTAATATGAATAATGATTCATAATAATTAATATTTATATGAATTTGATTCGTATAATTATTTCAATGCATTTATGTGAATATGATTCACATTAGAATTTAAATGTAAGTTGGATTTACATTTTTCTTTGGATTTATGAATAAGATTCATAAGTTATGAAGGTTCTCTCATAAATTATCTTTTTTAGGAAAGAAACGAGGGCACGCCTCTTATATAGTATCAATTATGATAATTAAATTATCATGAAGATAATAAAGCAACAACTTCAACAACAGGTTGTTGCTTTATTTTAGATGGTAATAAAAAGAGATAATTCAAGTCCTCTTTCTTGAAGGAAAAGGATTTAATCCTTGCCTCTGATCTACCATCCAAGAGTAGAGAGAGGACAAGTACTATTAGGGTTGGCTATTAAGTCATGGCTCGATCAGCCAGGCTCAGGCTCGGCTCGATAAGGGCTCGTGAGCTTGTCTCATTAAGCTATTGAGCCGAGCCGGAGCCAGATTTTTGGGCTCGATAGCTTATCGAGCCGAGCCCGAGCATAGCCCTGTTCAGCTCGATAACTCAATAACGGGCTCGATAAGGAATATATATATATATGAGGATGGGGAGTATGCACCCTGATGCATGTAATTTTACATGCACCGGGGCTTATATCTCCATATTTTTTATTTTTTTGAAAAATATCACCGTATGGAGGGCATAGGAGTCTCTGTTTCTGACAAAATTCAAATGACATATTGGAGGGATATATAGATGAGTATATACGGTGATATTTTCCCAAAAAATAAAAAAATGTGGGAGATATAAGCCCTCATGCATGTAAAATTACATGCACCAGGGTGCATACTCCCTTTATCTCTCTCTCTCTCTCTCTATATATATATATATTCTATTTATGAAACTACAATGATTTTTATTTTTATTTGTATTAGTTTTGCAACATTGTTAATGGTGGATTATGTGTTTATGTTGTTTATGTAACAACAATGTTGGGTGGACTATGTTGTAGACTTGGATTTTCTACCTTTTATCTATGTTAATCTAGGTTATAGTTAGATATTTAGTATTTTTTTTCTTTTTTATTAACAAGCAGAATGTTACAATATATGTTATAATTTAACTTTTATATACAACTCGGATGGTGGCCACTGGTAAGGTGGACGATCTTTAAAAAGGAGGTCTCGGGTTCGAGCCCAGGCAAAACACTTTTTCAATAAAAAAACACTTATTTCCTTAACGAGCCTGAATAGGCTCGAGCCCAGACCAGGATCGATAAGAGGCTCGGGCTCGATAAAGGGCTCGGCTCAAGACTTATCGAGCCCGAGCTGGCTCGATAAGGGCTCGAGCCCACCGAGCTCGAGCCCGAGCCAGCTCGGCTGGGCTCGATCGAGCTCAAGCCTGAGCCCGAGCCCAGTTGGGCTTATCGAGCCCGAGCCCGAGCCCAGCCCTGGCTCGACTCGTTAGGCTCGATAGCCAGCCCTAGGTACTATGAAGAGTAGGACTCTCATAGTGTCATAGAGATCTAAGAAACTCAGAAAGTTGTAAGGCGAAGAATTCAAAGGCATTATCAAAACGCAGGTAGTTGACATTGGCAGAAAAGATATTCTTTATCTCATTAATGAAAGATTTGATAGCAGACTAATGCAAATAGGAATATGCAATGGTGGAATAAATAAATTTGACGGTGGAAATTCGTTTGGAGGAAGAAATTGGAGGGAGGAGAAGAGAAAGTGTGCCAGTTGCACGAGATTCGGTAAAGAACTGCGTAGATTGTGTGCTGGGAGAAGAGAAAGAGATGACATAAATCTCAATTTGATTTCAACTTGAACTATTCTTAAATAAGGGGCTAGCATCCACTTTATATAGGAGAGGTGGGACTACAAAATAGAAAGAAAAACAAAATTCAAATCTAACTTATCCTAATTGACTCTAGCCGACTAATTAATTGATTCGAGATCACATGTGATCTCGTTATTTAAATAAAATTGTAACGAACTCAATTAATCGTAAAATAATTCAACTTTAATTAACGAATGAAAATTAAACCCTAATTTCTAAATTTCAATTAACGAAAATCTTTAATTGAGCTCTAATTAGTCGTCCCGAGATACATCAGCTCTCCTCTGCTTGAAAAATTCGTTTCCCAACGATGTGTTTGGTCTTCAATCCGTCGGTGGAGAATTCCAAATGGATTGGTTGATCAGATCTCCCCAATTTCGCACTTTTTCCATGTTACGTTTATATTTTTTTTCCACCGAGGGGTATAGCCATGGTATAAAAAAACGCGCCTCGAGGCGATCGAGGCGTACGCCTCGAGGCGAGGTGGCCCTTTTTAGCCTCGAGGCGTGTGCCTCAGCCCTGTCTAGTGAGGTGTGTGCCTCAACCCTGTCCAATGAGACGTGCGCCTCAGGAGGCTGAGGCATAGCCTCGAGGCGTTCTGCCTCGAGGTGGTCGAGGCATTTTCTGAGGTATTTTTCCTTTTTTGAAGTTTTTTTATGATTTTAATGGTTACATAATGGTTTGAGAAGCTTATAAATATATACTTGTTTAGGATAATGATTATACAAGTTAAATGCCTAAATCTAATGCTTCTTTCGTGCCCATAACTTCATATTTACTATTAATTATGTCTAATTATTTCAGCAAACTGCTTCATATTTACTATTAATTATGTCTAACTATTAATTATGTCTAAATCTGATATTTCTTTCGTGCCCAAAATAGAAGGATCCATATACCCGAATACAAATAGAACCGCTCTTGAAATTTTCGCCGGGGTTGCTGCCCCACACCCCCCCAGGGGGGCGCACCTGCTCTCCCCTAGACCCCCCCTTTTCTTGTTGGGGTATGGTAGGACAGGAGGAGCGGTCAGATGGTTAGAATTCAAGGCATATCAACAATTCGACATAGATTTAATCACACTTTTATTACAAAAAAATCAAAGATTTGTTCGAACTGGATAGGATTCACGGTTTCTCTCGCAATCATATATTATATGTTAGACACATAACATAAATTTCTTCGATGTATATTTAATTGTACTTCTAATTACAATAATATTTTAAATAGATATGCATTGTTTAATTCTTTCACAACATTTATTGACGATGAATTCCTCTTTTGATTGGATGAAAATGTGTAGAAAGGGATATGATGTTGTTCTATCTTATATTTTGGAGTTCTTATCTCTATTATTTCATCATATCTTATAGTATTAAGTATTATATGTTGGGCAGAGAACATATAAATATATATAATCATAGTTTTATGCATAGTTTTCTCTATAAACTGAGGCTTACACCTCGACCGTCTCGAGGCTACGCCTCGCCTCGATTCCGAGGAAAACGCCTCGTTTCGCCTTTAGTTTTTTCAAACATTGGGTATAGCTGCAAAAGCTCTACCCCTTCACTTAAAATAGTTCTTCTTTAGTTTCCACCATATTTAACCTTTATACAAAAGGTTCTAAGAGGAGGGATATCTCTGTAATTTTTCCAAAACCACTCTGAATCCCTAATTTTATGGGATTGGCCTTTCGTTGAAGATAAAGCAGGAGCCCAATGTGGGACTCCTCCCTTCCATCACCTTCGGTGGCGTTGAATCCTAAGGCTAGGATTCCAGTAGCATCGGCGGCACATAATCACACAAAGGTGACAGCACTCAATCCCGCAAGAGCAGCGATGCTCGGTCACACAAGGACGTCGTTGACAGGGGATGCGCAGGTTGCGTACGAGGAGGTGCGCAGGTGGTGCGCCCAAGCTTGGAAGTCGATGATGATGCTGGTGTTTATTGGCAGAAGAAGGGGGTGGGGAAAGACGTGGCAGCGACGTAAGGGTGAGGTGGAGGGGGCTAGGGCGGTGATATTAGAGTCACGGGATGGAGGTCCGAAATCGTCTGTGGAGGCCCAAGAGGGGGCGAGGGCGGTGGTGTAGTTGGGTTGGCGGAGAAGGTTGTGGTCGTGGTCGGCATGGCCGCCGAAGGTGTGGGGGTGGCGAGGAGGGACAACGAGGGGTTGTTGGGTTCACCAATGGTAGGGGACTGGCGAAGGGGACTCGCGAGAGGGTTGCGGGTGTCGATGGAGTCGATTCCACCGATGTACGTCGGTCGGAATCTTGCCAGACAGCAAGCAGAATGTTGTCGACGCCCTTTTTTCTTGTTTTTCTTCCTCGAAAACCAAGACAGCGGCTTCAATGGTGGGAGGTTTCGATTCGGCATCGCTCAAAGTCCGAAAATCAGCAACCAAATCCAGCAAATTTGATAGAAATTCGAGCAGTATGAACATCAGATCTTTGTTGTAGGTTTCTTTGGCTCGTCATTTGCATTCCATCGAACGAAATCCGTCGGTTATATGTCGACATGAAACCCTGCATGGATTATCAAATTGTAAGGACGACCTGAACGCATGTTCTGATACCAATTGATGCAAATAGGAATTCACAATAGTAAAATAAAAAATTTGCTGGTGGAAATTTGTTTGGTGGAAGAAATTGGAGGGAGGAGAAGAGAAAGTGTCGATTGCGCGAGATTCGGGAAAGAATCTCGTAGATCGCGTGGAGGAAGAAGGGAAAGGGAGAGAGATGAGATAAAACTCAATTTGATTTCAACTTGAACTGTTCTTAAACAAGGGACTACCATCCCCTTTATATAGGAGGGGTGGAACTACAAAAATAGAAAGAAAATCAAAATTCAAATCTAACTTAACCTAATTGACTCAAATCGACAAATTAATTGATTCGAGATCACATGTGATCTCGTTAACAACAACAACAAAGCCTTTTTCCCACAATTAAGTAGGGTCGGCTACATGGATTTTGTGCCTCCATTCAGATCTATCTTGGGTCAATCTCGGGCTTATATCTAAAAAATTAAGATCCCTTCGTATAGTCGCTTTCCAACACTTCGTGGGCAAGGCCTTAAATGTCGGTTTCGGTCACCATTTCGGTATCGACCAAAACAGAATTTCGATGGAATTTCGGTGGAATTTCGACCGAAATTTCGGTCATTTCGGACATTTTTTGTACTAGGACCCCCATATTTCGGTCATTTCGGTCAAATTTCGATTTCGACTGGATATCGATATCCGACAGAAATTCGACCGAATTTCGCTGAAATTTGAGGCCATGTTCGTGGGTCGTCATCGCCCTCTCTTAGCCGACTCAACATCCCAACACTCGCATCTCCTAACTAGTGTATCAGCTTGCCTTCTTTGCAAATGACCAAGCCATCTTAAGCGATTTTTTCGCATCTTATCCTCGATCGGAGCTACACCAACTTTCTTTCCGATTGCACCATTTCAAATCTAATCTTTACGTGTATGTTCACACATCCACCTTAGCATTTTCATTTCTGCTACCGTCATTCTCCGTGCATGTATGTAGTTCACAGGACAACATTCAGATCCATAGAGCATACCAGGTCTTACGGCTGCTTTGTAAAACTTTCCTTTAATTTTTAAAAGAATTTTCTTATCACAGAGAACATGCGATCTCGTTATTTAAATAAAATTACAACAGACTCAATTAATCGTAAAATAATTTGATATTAATTAACGAACAAAAATTAAACCATAATTACTAATTCTAACAGACGAAATCTTTAATTGAATCCCAATTGGTTGTCCCGCGTTGCATCACAGACCTAGCCTCAAACAGACTCTTCAATAAGAAAACCCAAGAGAGTCTAGAATAATCATCAACAGTGATCAAATAAAAATGGTGTCCCTGGTGATCAGGGACACGACTCGGACCCCATATATCTAAATCACGGAGCTCAAACAACTGAGAACTGCTCCGACTCTGACGAGATGGAAAGGAGGAACGGTGGTGCTTCCCAAGGTGACAAGCCTTGCACTGGAAGGAAGACCACATGGAAATCTGTGGGAGGACATGACACGGCTTCTGAAGAGGAAGGTGGCCAAAATGAAGGTGTCACACGTATGTTGAGACCGGTCCAGTAGGAATAGTAGAGACACCATCATGAGGAGGTTGGATCAGTATATAGAGCCCTCGCTGCTCACAACCACATCTAATCACCATGTTCGTGAGTATTCCTGAAACACAAGAGATGATGGGTCAAAAATGGCACGACAATGCCGATCCTTAGTAATCTGATTAATGGAAAGTAAGTTTATCTGAAAATCAAGGGCATATAAAACATTCTGTAGGCGCGTGGATGGCGTCAAATGCACTTCCCCCTGTCCTATGATCAGTGTGATAGGTAAGAGGACCCCATTAGCAATAACAACCCATCTACCATGAGGTATAGTCTTGTAGGACCTCAAATGAGCTATGTCTCCACACAGATGGTGGGATGCACCAGAGTCCATGATCCCATTTGTTCCGGTCATGGAATAGATAAAAGAAATCCAAAAATGGATTTTTGTTCAAGAATGAAATCTTATTGGAACTCTTTATATCTGGTTCATCCTTCAGAACCATATCACATCCCCGATCTGATGAAATAGGATGAATTGAGACGGTATTTTGTAAAAGCGCAATTATCTTGAATATATCAACCATTTCTTTATTTTCCGATCGCCTGAAAGGGACAAAAGAAACATCTTGTTTTTTCTTCAAAAATTTATGATCTCTAGTGGAATGTGATTTTTTTAAGTAATTTTTGCTATTTTTTGTATTTTTAATTGATTAAAAATGTCAAAACGGGAACTTATAATAATAGGCTGGATTGTTTTCGAATTTCAGAAAAGATAAGTAGTCTAACTGTCGAACACTGGGATCAAATGTGAGGGTAGGTCATTAATAATAATTATTGCTAATTATAATAATTATTTTTATATTTTCTTGCTTTTTCTTATTTTTGTGAGGTTTTAATTATAGCATTTGCATCCATCATTTCGTACGCATCAGCTTTTCTGACTTCTCCCCCAGTTTTTTGGACTTCGATAAAAAGGAAATCAGAAAATCCGTTAGGTGGTTATGATTTCAAATCCAGAGGTTAATCGTACTCTGCAACTTTACGTAAGGCAGAGTTTGGTTTTTTGGGAGTGATAGTGGAAAAGTTGACAGATAGGTGTATATATATAGAGAGAGAGGGGGGACGGAGAGAGAGGGAGAGAAAGGGGAGAAAAAGATGAATAAAATCATCATCGACCAAATATATCTTAGACGAAGGGAAGTGGAAGAGGAATTGAAAGTACTAGGTAAATTTGTAAGGATAAAGAACTTAATATATATATAGTATTTAATTATTTTATTTTATTAATTATTAATTTATTATTAATATTATTTACATTTTTTCCTTTTTTATTACTTTAGAACTTTTGATTATATTAACTTATTTGTTTATATTTGTACTCTTACATATATATTTTTTTATATTTTATATTTAATAATAATTGAAATAAAAAAAGAATTAACGACGAGATTTATTATCGTTTTTTTGCACGTCTACTAAAGTCCGAGTGGGTGCGAATTCTCCCAATTTATGACCTATCATACGATCCATTATATAAATGGGTTGATGTTCTTTTCCATTATGAATAGCAATTGTATGGCCGATCATTGTGGGTATAATGGTTGATGCTCTGGACCAAGTTACTATTTTTTCTTTTTCCTGCATATTGAGTTGTTTGATTTTTCCCAATAAATGATTAGCCACAAAAGGATTTTTTTAATGAACGTACCACAATTCTGTCATATATGCACCACTACAACTAGTAAAAGTGTAAGCGATACCTGAGGAGCTCAAAGAGGCTGCAGCTGCGGTATATGTAGATCTTGTAGTGGTGTTGCCTGCCACTAGAGTCATGATCTCTCGTATATGAGAGACAATATCATCCAGTGGATCGACCTGGGAAGTTGGAGTCTATGAAGGCTCGATTTGTTTTGCCACACAAGCAGATGCAGGATATCCATACTTCTGGTAGTATGTATCATCTATGTGTCCTGGCCGACGACGGTAGGTGCAAGGACCACGCTAACGTCCACCGTCTCTACCACGGGGTACGCCCTCTGAACTGAGTGGACCATCCTCTACCGCGAGAAGCGGCCATCGTTGAGGAGGGTTGTGGAGTGGCAATAGGAGGAATAAGAAGCCTGTTGAGACAGCTATAATCCTCTCCCATGGGAGGTATGGTTGCTCCAGTGAGGAGCTGTGTACATGCAGCATTGTACTCCGGGTCAAGCGCAGTTAAGAAAATTCCAACCATCGTGGAGTTCTTGTAAGTCATTTGTTGCTCTGTAGATGATGTAATAGGCATGAAGCTATGAAGCTTCTCAACATGCCACGGAGCGAGGAGTAGAACATGTGCAGATGATGGCCATTATGGTTAACCATGTAGATGTCAAACTGGAGCTGAAGAATATTGGCCTCATTCTTCACTTGGGCATAAGTGGATGCCTAAATATCCCACATCGCCTTCACGATGTCATTTAGTATCTCCGTGGTGAGGGTTCCGGAAAGCCAAATACGTGCATATGCATCATCTTGCTTTCAAGAAGCATTGGTCCCAGTCTTATCCGTCAGCTCTGGCTTTGTCAGGATGTGCTCCTTGTTATTGCGTTGCAAGAGAGAAACGACATGGACCACAACTCATAATTGGTCCCATTCATCTTTTTTTTGAAATCAAAAAGGGGGGAAACACGTGGTGGTGTCCGCCCCAGAATTAAATTAATTTATTAAAGCTAAGTACATATTTTGACATTACATAAGCCACGCCTCCACTAAACCCATAGAATGGGTGTCAACATTCTCCCTATAGAACCTATGTCCAGAAAACAGAACGGCATTCCTGACCAGCCATATAGCCCAGACAATCGCCAGCGGACGAAGGAGAACCCTCCTCGGACGTTGCCTGGTCCCATACATCTTTACAAAGGGAACCAGACTCTTGAAGGCACCAGATGAAGAAAAGGCATCACCCTTGTTCTTTGACGTGTTGGAACTTGGAAGAACAATTGAAAACAAAACTCGGCTGAGAAGTAGATTGATCTGAGCGAGCCTACACAATTATACAGAGGATTGGTTATACGTGTAGACTCGTACAACCATCCTCGTCAATCCCATGTGCGCGCTAGAGCCGGAAAACGTGATTTATAGGTCTGGAATCACGTTTTCCGATCAAACTCAGACCATTTTTCAGATCGAATCAAGTCCTTGGCTTCCCTAATGATCACGGTTGACACCTAGATCGAACCCAAGAGGGGCTAGCAGAGTCGAGCGAGGCCCGGTAGGGGCAAGACCAGTTGCAAGGCCCTTGGCGGCAACTACAGACCTACAACAGGTCTGATTTGCGTCAAAAAGAAGGCCTGGGCGGAAAGATTCGGTGTCATTAGGGCACTTGGGGTCTGGCCAGCGAGGGCTAGCTGCACTTGGAGCAACGGAGCAGCACTTGGAGGCGACGATGGGGGACGTGCAATGCTTGGAGGTGGTGTTGGATGCCGTGCAACTGCCTGGAGGTGGCACCTGGTGGCGCAGGTGGTCGGCGGCGAGCATCGGTAGCGCGCGAGAGGGCGGCGCGCGAGAGGGCGACGCACATGGTCGGCTAGGGCTGGCGGTGGGGAGAGGAATTAGGTCAGGGATCCGATCTAAGACTGTCGCTCTGATACCATGTAGAAAAGAAAGAATCAATTTCATTATAGAGAGGCCCTAGGATTCTCTTATATAGGCGAGAAACCGGTTAGGCGAATTACAAGAAGACGATAAGAAGAGAAGAAATTACATAAACAATATGAAAGATAAATAATATCTCAACAGTAGTACTAGCAGTAGGTGCGTAATCCAAAGGAGCAGTAGAATGATTACTTTACAGTAGCTGCATGATTCGAGAGTAATCTGTAGAGGAGTTAAAACATTCGGCATAACTGCTCATGATTTGTCATCTCAGTTGTAGTAGGAAATCCACCAGACTCAGTCAAAACTCGATTGGACATATGAGGTATGTCAAACTTTGCCCAACACCTGCTAGACGAAAGGTTATATCTGTTACAATATTTTTTTTTTGAGGCTATCTGTTACAATATATACAAATAGGTAACCACTTCCTCGACTATGACCATAGGCAACCCCAGCCACAACAAATATCAAAATGACCAAAATGTCCAGATGATCCAAGGAACATTGTATTCTATATTGTTTAAAATTAGCTAGACTGGTCAAGAATAGAATTGAGTTGTTGAGGATGTCCTAATATCAACTGAAGAGATGGAACTAAATCGGAGGTGAGGAACTGATTCTTCGTTATCTAGTAATAAGGACTCTGACTAGCAGGAAACATGGAAGCATGCCACTTAAACCACCCTGTATTCTGTTTGGCACAACAAGCAGGCTGAAAGATGGTCAGCTCCACATATAAACTTGTGATCTGTTGATAGTACTGGATGAGGAGGGAGTCCCCATTGGGAGATGGATTAAATCAGCATATAGATGTCGGCAATGTAAGATTGGGACATCTCTTAAGAGTTAAGAATACGACCGATACAATTCCTCCCACATTTCCTTAATTGTCTCCTTGTTTAGGAGAGGGTTGCAATTGTATGCTCTGCATTGTTGGTCAAACAGTTCATGAAATAGTTATTATCCTACAACTAGGACTCATATTCCTTGTCCGCCTTCTTGAGTGGTTTTTTTGCGAGAACATAGAGTTTCTTCAGACTGCCAGTGAATACTTTGAAAGTTCGAGACCATGGTACATAGTTGTCTACACATTGAGCTCGATAAAAGTCCCTTGTACCGCAATAGAAGAGGTAGAAATCAGTGGCTTTGCCTCGAGAGGAGTCCTGGTCATTGCAATCAAACAGAAAAATAGAGAATGCAGATAAAAAAACTTGTGATCTACTCAAGCATGAAGAATTTGTGAGGGTGAACATCTCCTCGCGACCACCTCACATATGTGCAAATGCAGTGGAGAGAAGTTCCACGAATTGGTGTTTCGCAACCTAGGCGACCGAGGCCAATGGGGGCACAGTTGGTGACCTTTGGCAGCACAGGCTAGTAGCACGCTGGAGCGGTCGTTGGCTCGTTGCTCATGGCAATTGGCGGCTAGATGGCCATTGGGGGCCGCTGCTCCTAGAGGTTGGAGGTTGTGGCCAGCAGCCATCAAGAGGAGATAAAGGAGGCAAAAGGTGTCGGCTAGGGTTTTGAGCAAGAAGGACCCGTAGCTCTGGTCGAGGACTACCGTTGTGACACCATGTGAAAAGTGGATGGAAAGAAATAATGTTATTAAGCGTATAAGGTTTTTTTATATAGAGGCAAACTCTAAACACTATAAGGAGAAAAATACAATGATATCCTTATAGAAAATAATAAATACATGAACGTTATATAAATATAACATCAATTGTCATCTTTCAGTGCATTCAACTTAGTATTCCATATGCCAGTTTTTGTGCCCCTGTAGCTTTTTGTTTGCCGAAGGGGACAAAAGGCAATAGGAGAAAGAGGAAAGGTAGAGGCAAGGCGTAGCAGTCTGGAGAAAAGGAGGGCTAAACTAAGGACAAAATGTAAACAATGGGTAGCTAGTGGAATAGGCTGAAATAGAGAGGTGGTGGAGCGGTCTAGCTGGGGAGAGACGGAGAATTCTAATTGGAGGAAGAGGCGCATACTGTATAAGGCCTTGAATAATGTGTTTGGTGGAAGTGGAGGAGTAACACAGTACACTATGCAATTCAACTAGCTTTATACGGGAATCCGTATAAATAAATAGTTTAAATAAAGAAAGAGCAGAGTAGGGTATTTATGTAATTTAAAAAAGTCAAGGGCATCTATGTAAAATCCCACAACAAATGACTCAAAGTTAAGCTACAATAAGACAATGATAAAGAAAGAGAATCTCAAGCATTAATAAACCATACAGAAAGGTCTAAATCAAGGATGATACCTCAATCAAATTCTTGTGCAATGAAGAAAATTCCTCATCTGTAATAGATTCAAGAATAGACTTCAGCTGGTAAACATCTTTCTCCTTGAGTATAAGTGAAAATTTTCGCCAATCAAGGATGCCATTGAAAGGCAAGTCATAGTAATTTGATAAAATCACTGCAGAGTGGGAAATACAAATTAGAACTCGTAGACATACTATACGTAAATCAGCCGCAACAAGGGTATGGGAACAATGATACAAATGAATACCAGGTATGCATCCATAGTGAATGGAGTCGGTTATGCGTGCACTGTTGACCTGAGAACCACCTGGGCAAATACAGAATTTGGTTCTATAGAATTGCTTCTGATACACCAATTCTCCTGTAGCTCTGCTTATTCGATTGTTGCTAATAGCAAGCTCCGTGTCATTCTCCCATACACGTGCTAGGATAACTCTTATTCTAGAATTTCTATGACCAGCCCAAAATCCAAGTATGGTCCTGAAATCATCAACCAATGACATTGAAGATTAGAGTGTGAAAACTACTTCTGCATGCCTTCTTATTTTGAGAATAACTATTTCGCCAGTTTGGTTGTATACTTTCATGTGGACAGCAGTCAAAAAACAAAGCAATCCTATGGAATCATTAACACTAAACACTTGAGATGGTATGTAAACCAAAATCCTTGATACGTCACACAGATTGTATACAAATTTTTGGAATTCAGGAAAAGGGAAGTGATTCAAAATTCATCTCACAAGTTTATGCAATACATGAAATAAACAAAAAAACCAATACCATCCAAACACTTCCATTGGAACATAATTTGGAAAACGGGACAATGAATTGGAAAGGTTAAGTGCATGAAGATTCTTTTAAAAGCCAAAGGATGGACATGCTAAATGTAATTATGTTAGTATTACCCATAGGTTCTATTTCTATTTCAAAGGAGGCACTATCAGAAAAAGGACAAATACAAAACACCCTATCAATCTCCTATCCTAAACACAAACTGAGTTACACTTTAACATATGGATGAACGACATAAAAGCATCATTTCTCTAAAGCTACAGGGCCCAGCTAAAGGTCAACCATGCTCCATCATTCTCAGAAAACCACTCTCAAGCCATCCCTTCAACCATCTCTGAAAACATCAAAATGTGCTCAAACATGGATAGTCTAAACCTCCTTCAAAGCTCTCACCATAGGGTAGTCGAAGAATAGATGATCCATGTTTCCAGGCCAACAAAGCAACAAGGATGCACACCCTAACTTCTGGATTCACAAAGCAAAACTAAGAATTAATAGACCATGTCTTCCTTTTTAGGCTTGGCCCTTGTAATCTCTTTCATGATTATTAATACCTTTGACAAGTGTGCCCCAGCCTTGGGCCCACATCCTAATTCCTTCTAAAAAAGACTGGAAAAGAACCTTGACGTGTTTAATTAGATTCTCCACAAAAAATATCCCCTGATGAAATAACACGTCATTCCTTGTCAACCAAATTGCCACACCTTGACATGTTTAATTAGATCCTATCGATATCAGAGCAACTCCAATATGTCAATAGAGACCCAAAATGCCAATGCACTATATGAATCCACCCGGTTAATCTGAGACGTGTCCCAAAGTTCTCTAGATTAGCACATGTAAAGAAAAAATACCCATATCCTCATATGCTAGAACGTTGTGAGCATGAGCCACCTATTCCCTGAAGGATCATGGGCCTCCAAGCACCAGTCATCACACATCCCATCCCTGTCTCAGAAGCCTAAGAAAGATCCTATCACTCATGGGGATCTTCCAACCCCATATCTTATTGCAATCTTGAGCAAAGATCTCATGATTGATGCACAAAGTACTTTATAGGCCTTCTTGATCGAGAATCTCCCATGATACCAAGATCAATAATCATATCCCTCCGATGGCCCCTCAACATTAGCCGGAAATTCAGACATCTTCATGAATTCTTACACCCATTGATCCGACGGTCCAAAGTGTAACAAAGGAGTCCAAGCATAATTTGAGCGAGAAATAGCAATTTATATATCCCCTGATCAGATGCCAAAAGGAACAACCATGGGATCCGATCATAACGAACCCCCTCTTCGATCCAATCATCCTACCAAAATCTGAAACCCCCATCCCCCATAATAGGCTACAAAGAGGGTAAGACCTCTGTCAAAACAGTACAACCCCCCTCCCCCCAAGAAAGTAGATGGTGCACTGACGACACCAAGCCTCACAAATATGCTAGAATACTAGAACTAGTGTCGTATATCTTCTCCAACAACCTACAAAGTCTTTCATGTTCCCCAAATATGCATGACTCACTTAATGAAGTCTTCCATGTTCCCCCAAATACGCTCTACTCATTTAGTGAACAATGCCTTGTTCATCTCCTTTGATCTCAACACATCCGGCAGTCCACCAATTGTCAATATATTGTGTCATTCGAAAAAACGCGCCTCGAGGCGCACGAGGCGTACGCCTCGAGGCGAGGCGGTGAGAAACCGTTCAGAGGCGTGCGCCTCGGGCTCCATCTGCGAGGCGATCGCCTCGACGCTCGAGGCGAGGCGAGGCGGTCCGAGGCAAGGCGTGGGGCGAGGCGCACTTGCGAGGCGTCGTGGGGGTTTTAGTGGGTCACGTGCTTCGCACGTGACCCACTTATTATTCTTTTCTCTCAAACACAGACCCCCGATGCCCCTGAAACCCTTTCTCTCGCAAAACAGAACGCTCGAAGCCCCCGACCTGCCATCGCCGCCTTGCCGAAGGCTCGCCATCGCCGCTTCCCTCGCCGCCTGCGGGGGTTTTCGCCCCATTCCGCGCCTCCTGCGTGTGTGCTGGGAACTCCTCGGCCCCTCGCGCGCCTACGGTCAACCCTAAAATCCAGTTAGGTATATTATTTCGAAAAAATTTTTGTTGGTTATTTTTAGTACTAGCCTATAAGGCTACTAGGAGTTGACATTGTTTGTTGCATATGTATAGGAGTTGTAATCCATATTTGGTTAGGTTATTAAAAGAATTGATTATGTTATCTCTAGCTATTCAACTAGCATTTCATATATTTTATGAAATCATATGATTGTTGTTTATTTTTGTTGCTTGAAATCATATTATCAATGTATCATAGAGATGCCAAAGTCAAGGAAAGGCCCCAAGACTTCTGAAGGAAACCGCAATGATCCAGCATGGAAATATTGTGTTCAACTTGAGATGGAGGAGAGTCAAAAAGCTAAAGGATATGTGTATGTTCAATGCAATTTTTGTGGCAAGAGAATTACTGGTGGAGTCGCTAGACTCAAGCATCATCTCGCGAAGACCGGAAAAAATGTGAAAGGTTGCGCGCAAGTTCCTGATGAGGTGTTGAATGAAATGAAGGCCATATTATCTTCCAACGAAGAGAAAAGTAAAAGAGCAATGATGGAGATGGAAGAATTGTGTAGAGCTGGTAGTTTTGAGGTGCAAAATCCCTTTGGTGGTGGTGAAAATCAAGCAATCAGTCCATCTGGATCTAGCAACATGAAGAGGGCAAGAGGTCCTATGGACGTCTTTCTTGCCGGACCATCACCATTGGGAAGTCCAAGTCCAACGACTACAATTGGGATGAGTGGTCATCAAACTACATTGAACGAGACATGGAAGAAAGAGGAGAGAAATCGTGTGTGTCGTACCATTGGCAGATTCTTCTTCGAGAATGGGTTGCCATTCAATTGTGCAAGTAGCCCTTCCTTTTCGGCCATGCTTCATGCTGTCGGCTCCTTTGGAAGGGGATTGAAGCCTCCATCGGCTTACGAGCTAAAGAGTTGGATTTTGAAAGAAGAAGTGAAGAGCATTTGGGATGTTATGGGTGAGGCAAGGGCTTCTTGGGCGGAAACTGGTTGTAGCATAATGTCGGACGGTTGGACTGACGTAAAAGGTCGTTCTTTAATAAACTTCTTGGTGAACAATCCGAAAGGTACTTGGTTCTTGAAGTCTGTCGATGCGTCCGATAAAGTAAAGAATGCAACCTTGCTTTTTCAACTATTGGATGAGATTGTGGAGGAGGTCGGCGAATGCAATGTTTTGCAGGTTATCACAGATAATGCGTCGAATTACAAGGCGGCTGGACAACTGTTGATGGAGAAAAGGAAGCATCTTTACTGGACTCCATGTGCAGCCCACTGCATAGACTTGATGTTGGAGGATATCTTGAAATTGCCTCTACCCGCTTCCGTGTTCAAGAAAGCAAAAAGGATCATTAACTACATCTATGCGCATGGATGGGTTTTAGTCATGGTAAGGAAGCAAATAGGAGGAGATTTGGTGCGACCAGCTGTCACACGTTTTGCTACGGCTTTTCTCACGTTACAAAAATTGATGAGCATGAAGGATCCTCTGGAGTCTTTTTTTACTTCTAGTAAATGGAAGAAGAGTCCTTATGCTTCCAAGCCTCAGGGGAAAAGCGTAAGTCAAACAATTTTGAGAAGCAAAACTTTTTGGCCTGTTGTTGCCTATGTGATACGAACGACGAAGCCATTGGTTATGGTTTTGCGCATGGTGGATTCCGAAAAATATCCACCAATGGGTTTCATCTATGAGGCCATGGATAGAGCTAAGGAAGAAATTGCGAAAGCATTGGGCAATGATGAAACAAAGTACAGAACATTGTGGGATATTGTGGACGACAGATGGGATCGCCAACTCCATACCAATTTGCATGCGGCAGCCTACTTTCTGAATCCTCAATGCCAATACGAACCTTCCTTCTCCAAACATTTTGAGATAAAAAGGGGTTTGTTTGATTGCATAGCAAGGATAATAGAGGATCAATCTGTGAGGGAGAAAATCGATCTACAGATTGATGCTTTTAAGCATGCAAGAGGCTTCTTTGGATGGGAAAGTGCAATAAGTACACGAAAGAAGAGGAGTCCTGGTTAGTATGTATCTGATTTTGTTATTTATTTCTTTCAATTGATAAAATATCTAACATTAATTTTGTTCATGAAATATAACATTTTCAACGGATTGGTGGTCTCAATTTGGGGATGAATGTCCCGAATTGCAAAAATTTGCCATCCGAGTTTTGAGTTTGACTTGTAGTGCATCGGGTTGCGAGCGGAACTGGAGTTCTTTTAATCAGGTAATATTTCAATAATATTTACAATTATATTATATCAAGATTTATGATTAATCTAACGATTTATATTGGAAATCCACCACTAGATCCACACAAAGAGAAGGAATCGACTCACACAAGCCAAATTGAATGAGTTGGTCTATGTGATGTTTAACCTAAAGTTGAAGCAGAGAGAGATAAGGAGAAAAACAATGGAGGATCCACTATGCTTGGATGACGTGGATTCTAGTGATGAATGGGTGTCAGAGCTCCAAAGTTGTGACTTTGAGGCGTATCAAGAACTTGATGCAAATACCCCCATTGAAGATGAGGTTGTAGAAGCCGAGGATGAAGCTGATCAACAAGACAATTCACGTCGGAAGAGGAGGAAGGACAAAGGTAATGGCTTCCTATTATTTTGATTCTCGAATATCTTTGTTTATGTTAAACACAATAGGAGTAAGTTAAGTAACATTATTATTATCTAATTTAGGAAAAGCGGTAGTGGACGTCGATGATGAGGAGTTTCATGACGGTGATGCTGAAGTTAGCGATGAAGGGGAAGATGAAGCAAATTTGAAGTATATGGATGACTCATTGGATGATCCAACAAGTAGCAGTTCTTCAGATGATGATCTTTATGCAGATGTTGCAGTTGGGCTTGGAGGCTCGGAACCATGATTAGAATTTTCTGAAGCTTCATCTTTTAGGATTTCTTTGCATTTTAGAACTATTGGACATGGACTAGAAGTAGAATATTCGAACTTATATTGTGTTTTCTGAGCATTGTAATATTTTGTCTTGAACTTTTAGACTTTTACATTAGCCCAAGTAATCTATCAGCCATGTTTATTACTCTTCGTATCGAAAAGTTACTACAAATATTCTTTAATTGCTTTGGAACATTGGAATTTTATTAGATAATATTTTCTTACTGATATTATTACAAGATTCTTTATTAAATTTATTAAATTACATAATTTGGGGGGGAAAACTGAGGCTTACGCCTCGACCGCCTCGAGGCTACGCCTCGCCTCGATTCTAGGGTAACCGCCTCGTTCCGTTTTTCGTTTTTTCCAACCTTGGGCGCACCCAACGATTCATCGGGAAGGATCGGAAGAATTGCTTCATCGAAAACTTGAGACGAGTTTATACCCCCATCAGGAGCAGATCAGATGAGAAAGAGAAGGTCGAAGTAGCGAAAAGAACGCTGCCTTTAGAAGCAACGATAGACCACCACTTGAAAGACAATTTGCCTTCCAGCCAACCAAGTTCTTCTTTAGCTTCTCAACCAGTGGCAGGTAGGTAGACAGTCATCCTGATGAAGAGAAGCTTACCCCAAACCAAAGAAAGGCCTATGTAAGCAATAAACTCACCGTCAGTGTCCATAAAAAAGTCTCACACACATCCATCTCCTTAGTGCCATGCCAAAGGGAACAAATGCAAACTTTCCTCCATTAAACCCGAAGCCTAAAGATGCTATTAAAAATATCTATGACCATTGAGATCCTTTGTACTCAAGAATCCCGCCTTCCACAAAGAAAATAGTATCATCCACACACTTGAAGATCGTGATAGAGAGATCATCATAATTAATTTATACCCCTCATAAAGATTGCCTTGTACAACAAGATCGACCATCACCAATAGGGCATCAGACAGAAGCATGATAAGGCATGGTGCAAGATGGAAACCTTGCCTAATGATCCTCCTTTACAGTTGAAAAAAAAACTTCTTTAGGTCGTCTCCTAACCAACATCGAGCATGAAACATTAGTAGTAGATCTATGCAATGTGAGCCTTCGAGAATCCACGACGATAGAGAAACCTGAATGTGCCTTTGATCAACGATTCAACCTAATCATATGCCTTCGAAAATTCGATCTCCCAAAATAATCCCTTAACCTTTCAACTCTTCCAATCAACAATTATCTTCGTTGTCATAACTACATTTCCCATCATGTATTTACTAGGAATGAAAGTAGAGTGAGCCGGGGAACGACAGTACCTCTTTAAACCGATTAGCCAATAGTTTCACCACAATAAGATAAATGACGTTAGACAGAGCAATCAGCTTAAAATCCTCAAACTCCATAGCTACGTCCATCTTGGAGAGCAAAAAAATGAAGAGAATGATTACGCTGCTCGAACCCATGATTCCCCTACCTAACCCATAAAGCATAACCATGACTCCATTTTAAACCAAATCCTTGAATTCTCTGAAGAAAAAGACAATCATCTGGACCTCGGGAACCAGTTGCATTCACGAAGAGTTTGTTTTACCAGAATCAAGGATGGAACAGAATTTCGCTTTCCTAAAATTGGGTGTTTCCTTCATTTCGCAGTTACAAAAGGAAAAGAACAATAGTTATGCGGGAAACATCATTTATAAAAAGAGGTACAACAACAACAACAACAAAGCCTTTTCCCACAATTAAGTAGGGTCGGCTACATGGATTCTTCGCCTCCATTCAGATCTGTCTTGGGTCAATCTCATTTATAAAAAGAGGTATTATTGATTAATGCCTCTCTCCCAGAATGTCAATTCCCTTTTGTAGAAGGAATGAAATCATCCACACAACTATATCAGCAGCAGCACATCTCGACTTAAACATTCACCATCCCCTGTGCTTTCAAGTGGTCTTGATTTTAAACGTCCTCCACAGTTGAAATTCGTCCTTCTCATGCATATTCACCACCCATCTCCTCTCTTCACCATGTACGTACATTGTATTGAAAACATATCAATTTGAATGTCTCCTTTTATGTATTTTTTCACATATACATCAGATATTAAATATGCTGTACCCTGAACACTATCATATTCCTTGCACATCTTTCTTACATCCCGAGATTCTGGCTTCTTTTAATATAGGTAGGACAAAAAATTAATAAGAAAACGATAATCCATGGGACTTGAAATTTTATTTCTTATAGTTAGAAGGTTCATTACAAAGTTTATTCATAATGTGATCCTCGAGAAATTGATAACCTATGGATGGAAATATCTGTCGAGATTTTTTTGTTACCTGGACACATTGGTGATTTGTTTCACGTGTGTAGACTAATTGCATGACACATGTGAGTTGAGATTCGATCCATACCCTC
Organism: Ottelia alismoides; assembly: GCA_037367405.1. NCBI lineage: Eukaryota > Viridiplantae > Streptophyta > Magnoliopsida > Alismatales > Hydrocharitaceae > Ottelia > Ottelia alismoides. Next base: position 19,771 of record JAZKJV010000850.1, on the reverse strand, counting down.
CCTAACAAATTATTGATACATTTCCCGATAAATTAAGCCATATGAAAAAACTTCTATTATATAATCATGAGATTGACAAGTATGGATGCAAACGGATAGAATATATCTATATCCAATCCACCGTCGTCTTCGTTTAATGTAGATTTTGACATTTGTATCTGTAACCGTAATAAAATGGGTACGGATATGGATCTCGCTTTGATATCCACGAATATTTGTATATGCAATCTTATCTATTTTCATATATAAATATATGCATAGAATTATCTTTAATTATATGTAACATATTTTTTTACCTTCTTTCATCATATTTGATTTAAAATCATATAATTATTAAGAAAAAATTGTATTACATATAGTTATAACTTATATAGTTGCAAATTTATCTTTAACTATACATTTATTACCCCCATACCACTCATCTCACGAATGCCGAAGATGTGGTGCTTCCGCAAGAGATTAAAATCCATTCTTGGACCAGTGCGTCGTAGGCCTCAGTTGGAGATTCTAGATTGATCGATTTTATAAAAGTAGATGAGGAAGTAGATGTGGTTGGCAGTGCTGGGGGATCCTTGTTGCATGGCATGGTGACTGTTTTGACTAGGGGTGCACATGGATCGGATAAAATCCATAATATAATCCAATCCGATGCTATCGGATTGGTTTGGTTTGATTTTATCCTTCTAATGTATCGGATTAGATTGAGATTTGGAAAATCCATTAAATTATGGATTGGATTGGATCGTTATCCAAGATTCCAAATCCGATACGATCCGATCTGTTAATATGTTAACAAATAAATAAATACTATATACAATAATTCACTCTTACCATTAGTGCAGATTATATATTTAAGTGTATTTGAAACCTCTTTTATTTCTAAATACCAAAATCAACCCTCTCTTTTTCCTGTATTTCTAAATTACCCTTCTCTTACTTCAAAATACCCACTCAAATCCCTAATTTTCTCACTTTCCATGTACCCTAACTAGTGGAGAAACCTAAGTCCCTCTCTAGAGTTGCAGTCGCAACTCCCTCCCCTCCGCGAAGAAACCTAATCCCTCTCCCCAGTAACAACCCACAACTCCACGAACCCACCCCCATGCATGACACCGCCAGTTCATCACCCTCTCTCTCAGACATTCGGTTGTGATGAAGGACTCCCTCCCTTGCACCACCGCACGTGCAACTAAACACTCCTTCCTTACACATGTCGTGGTGGCTCCTCCCTCGCTCCATCCCATTGTGCAACTCCACCTCCCTCTTCATGTGTTGCTATGGTGCCACCTCTCTCCTTGAGCGTCGCTATGGTGATGCCCCTCCCACGAGGCATTTCCCCTACTGTTCATGTATAACTTAAAACAGTATCTCCACTCTCCAGGATGCTAGGAAGGATACATTTTGGGTTTACAAGTCGCAAGATGTTATAATGTCTCTATCATAAGGAATAAAGGCAGAATCCTACATTGGAAAATTGAAAATTACATTGCCAACTTTTCTCCTAATAAAACCAAAATCAAAAGCTGAATTCTCCATAAAAGTATTTCAACTGGAACCTCATTTTCAAAAAATATATGCAGTTTCCACTTTCTGATAATGTCTCTGACTCCATAAGCAAACTACATGTTACTTGAAAAGCATCTAATTTATTATATCTTATTTAATAAGAGTTTTTAATTAGAAATTGGGGGTTAATATTGGAAATGGAGATGCTCATGGACCATGGGCTTTGAGGAGTTTGACTTGTGTAGGACACTTGGTGTTGTTGCAAACTTGCAGTTTATGGTTATTACTTATTACGATATTTACCACTGTTGTAAAAGTCGACCGACTAGGCCGATTAGTCGGCCCGACTAGTCGAATCGAGGGGTAGCCGACTAGTCGGCCGACTACTAGGCCGACTTTTATATAGAGAATTTTTATTTTTGTGATTTTTTATTTTTTTTAAAAGCAAACTTATTCTAATATGCTTAATGTTATATATAAAGTCAATTACTTCTTTTATTTCATTATGATAGTATACAAAATGTACAAATCAATGTAAATATATAAGAATATATGTATACAAAATGATTTATATATTTAAAATAATTAAAAAATTCAAAACCGACTAATGGCCGACTAAATCTGATTAATCGTCCGACTGTCGATTAATCCTTAGTCAGTGACCTCACCGACCGAGTACCGACTACCGCTTTCTGCAACCTTGATATTTACTTTAGATGTTTGCTTTATTTCAATTGACTTCTAAGTTCTAATACGGTGGTTAGTTTTTCCTTAAATCTTTTACTGAATTTCACCTTCTTCATCATCAATTTCCTTGAATCCAATTATCAATTTTAAAATCACAAATCAAATGTTGAGGTCTAGTATTCTACGAACTTGATCATAGATTAATGATGTGAAAAGATGTGACTATTAAAAATCCAATCCAATCCGTAATCCAATGTATTAGATCGGATTTATATTTTTAGTGGAATGGAATGGATTGGAAAAGTTTAAAATCCATTAAGTGTGGATTGGACATGGATTAAGCTAAAATCCGATCCAATCCGATCCATGAGCACCCCTAGTTTTGACCATAGCTCCGAGTTGATAAGGATGAACATGGTTTATGTATTGCTTAAGGAGACGCATGGTAGGGCATACATAGCTTTCTCGAGGATTTATGGTCTCGCAGTTTCGAATCTCAGACCAAGGTTATGGGAAGACCTGCAAAATGCTAGTTGCGATTTACCGTGATGCCTTATTTGATCGGAGGGGATTTCAATGTTACTTTATTTGTGGTTGACCATCCATGTTTGCATGGGGATCAGGATCATACTAGCGTGGTACAAGAACTCCAGTTGGAGGTGCTAGATGCAAAGGATGGTCGTTATACTTGGCAAAAGTCAGGAGCAAAGTTGAGAATTGACCCCTTCATTTGCTCGACCCATTTGTCATATGCTCTCACCTCTTATTAGGTTAAAGCTCGTCCTCGCTCGTAGTCGGACCACACCCCTTTGGCGTGGAGTTTGGGCAAAGAGTTCATCCCACATTCTTTCTTTCAGTTTAAGAAGGCGTGGCTTTTGGTGTAAACACCTATGAGTGTCTCCCCTTTTCTTGGTTTCAAAAAAAAGGCATGGCTACTCGAGGAGGGTTTTAGGGAGATGATCAGGGATTTTCGGCCGTCAATCCATTCTAAGGGCTTTGCAGCAACAAGGCTAGCCCACATGATCAAGGCCTCGAGGTCGAAGCTCCACAAATTTAAGGAGATTCAAGTGATGCGAGAGGGTCGTCGAGAAGCAGCACAATATGCAATTACTCTTTTGGACCAGACAGAAGATACATAGGATCTTTCCCCATCTGAGTTGGCAGAACGGAGTGACCATGAAAGGATCATCCAAAGAGGAGGACAGCAAGATGGAAGCAGAATGGTGGTAGAGCTCTAACCAGCACTGGATTAAAAAGGAGGATGCAAACATGAAATTCTTCCATTCCATGGGTGAACGGAGGAAGGGGATGAAGGTGATCACGTGCTAGGCACATGGGTGAGGCCTGAGGGAAGTCACGTGCGTTGCACGTGATGAGAGAAGGTCTTAGGTGGGGATACTATGGACCGTTGGATCAAAATCGATCCAACGGCCTAGATCAAGGGTGAATGAGACAAAGGAGAGTTGATTGGGTCAGGGGGTGGTTGACCCGGATGCTGAGGTGGTCGAACAGGGTAGTGCCATGTGGTGCAACTTTGACCAGACTGCTGACCATGCCACAAGTACATGAAATAAATAGAAATAAAATAGGAAATGACCTTTAATGTGAAAATGCTCAACATGAAAAATGTACATCAAAATGCAATCTACGATGTACATGAAGGATCCAAATGCGAATGGACCATGAAACGAAAGATATAATTTTGTGATGATATTTATGTACATAAAATACTATTTTTTAGTTTTGTATTTTTTATTTGATTTTTTTGTAGATGATTAATGTATGCAAAAAATCAAACATGCTATGAAATGATCCAATGGACTTGAATGTAATTTTTTTGGATTTTTTGTGAGTTAGGAGTAATTAGAGAATGTGAGATATATACAGATGAATGGGTCAGTGTGCTCAAGTAAGAGTTTTTTTCTTTATTTTTGATTTTTTATTTATTTTTATCTAATTAGTTAAAACATGAAATGAAATAAACAAATGAAAAATAAAATAATCAAAAAGAATGAAATATATACATGAAATAGGTCACAATTAGTGAATATGTACAATGCGTGGCTAGGTCATAAAACCCAATTTTCAAATATGGACTCCGGTTCTTTTGAATTTGGTCTTAGCTTGTAGATATTTGAATGTACATTAACTCAAAAGTAAGTAGAGTGAAATTGGGCATTGTATGAGAGAGATATCATCATGTGCGACTTTATGTTTTAAAATAACGTTTGGGTTTATTCCAAATATGTACAAAGTTAATATTTTTTTAGAATTTTTTATTGAGTAAGGTTAATGATATGCACACAATGGAGTTAGTTCCATCTCAATTGGAATTATGGTGAATTAATAAAAATGCTTGAAGTTAGATAAAAATGCACAGATAATTGAATGCAAAATGCAATGCTAATTTATGCAAATTATTTACAAGTGCGTGAAAGTTAATTTTACGGTATTAACATGTGAATGCATCTAATTCTCGGGACGAAGCTCTATTTTCAGCTAATTAGAGTGATGAATCACATATTCATCAAAGAGCTCAAAGCGACAAAATACATAAGTGCCCCTGTGAGGTTACAATAGAATATAAAAGTGTAATCTACCATAAGCTATCTCTAACAGAGCTATATATGGCTTTCACACGATGGAGTTATGTTTAGAAATGAGCGATACTATGTGAAAAATGTAACCAATATGGCTGGATCTCTTCTCGAGACCTAGCTCCTGTAAGTTTGATGCTTTAATATGTTTTGGGTGAGGACTGATAATGGGTATTTCCCCCTTTTTGGTCAAAAAAATTAAGCTTGTAATTACTAATAGAAGCTTTTCTCATTCAGAATTGTTAGGTAACATGGATGGTAACTTGTTCCAAAAATTGACAAACCATGAGATATAACAAGGAAACAAACAATTGCAATCAACATCTTGGGAGTATGTGCACTAGACATACAGTTTATTTATGTATTACCTGGTTGGAAAGGTTCAGCAACAGATAGTTGTATTTTACGTGATGCATTGGCTCGAAGAGATGGCTTACTTGTTCCACATGGTAAGTTCATATTATTTTGGTTAATCAAGTAACGCTACTAATATTACAAATTTTTATTATAATTGTTAGTTCATTCATATATAGGACAATACTACTTAGTGGATTGTGGATATATGAATGGAAATGGTTTTCTTGCACCATGCAGAGGTTAATGTTGCCATCTCAATATCCAACCAATAACACCAAATGAGTTTTTTAATATGAAGCATGGATATGCGAGAAATATGATATAAAGAAGTTTTGGATTACTAAAGTGCATGTGCAATTTTTAGAAGTCCCATATTTTATCCGGTAAAAATTCAGAATAAGATAATTTGTGCTTGTTGTTTACTTCAAAATCATATAAGAAGGGAGATGGAAAATGATCCGATGGAATCTGAGGAACTCGTTGTAGACTTATTAAACGATGAAGATGCAGATCCAATCACAACCACTGAAGCATATGAAGGGGTGGAGTGCACGAAGAAATAGTTTAGCTAACAAGATGTTTAATACATGGTTCTAGTGGAATTTTTTAATCCTTGTATTTTTTTAATCCATAAGATCTATTGACAACTCGTATTCCCCATCGTACGTACAATTGCTTTATCTTTACAAATAATTGATATTGTATATTTTTGATATGAGTCAAAATTTGGATAATGGTTTTGGATCGAGTAAGAATAAGAGGAAATGGTCAGAAGAGGAAGATGATAAACTAATCGAAGCCCTCTTGGAGAATGCATAAAGTTGGCGATGGCTTCATATCTGGATACTACCGGGATGAGGATTCAAAAGAAAGTTGCACACTAAGTCATGAACTAAGACATTCAAAACTCACTTTGCTGCAAATTAGGATATGCTACATAGAAGTATTAGTGACTCTGGATATGATTGAAAAATAAAATGCATTGTCACTGAAAATCATGTCTTGGAGAACTATTACAGATGAGTTTTATTGTAAATTGGATATATTATATGTAAGTTGGTTCAAGTCTTCTAGATACTTTATCTTACACAATTACATATTATTATTAGAGCCATAAAGATGCAGGGCACTTCAGATATAAGCAATTTCTATTTTACAATGAGTTATGCACAATCTCTGGTAAGAACCTTTATATAGGACATCTTGCACAAGGTGCTACAAAGACAGCTGATGAGGTCGATGTTGAACCATCAAATGAAAATGCAAATTATGTTGAAACTCAGAGGAACGAGCTAGAGGACCTATCAAGAGGACAAGAAAATACAACCTAGCAAAAACGGAGAAGATCAATAGTTGATAATATGGGAAAAGTTATTATTGACGTTGCAATTTAATATCTTCAGAGATAAGAGAGGCGTCGTCAACACAATTTAGTCAAGCACTAGATGTTAAAGGAAGAAATAAAGTTCAAGGTATTTGATTAAAAAAAAGAACGAACGGCATAGGGCTCGCTTGAAGATGGCTCATGATCCAGAAGCACTAGATATCTTCCTCATCCATTCAGACGATGATAAAGAGGAGTGATATTTTGTAATAAGAGTTGATAACTCGAAAACTGGTAGTTTAGACATGAGTTAATGATAGTATCATGACATATTAGATGAGATGTTTTTTTCGTAAGTAGAGAAACATGCAGTTCTAGAAAATTAATGATGGATGAAAACTACAAAATATCCAATTCTACTCATGCAAGGAGACACCAAACACATAAAAGGAATAGAGACCTCATTTGATGATTACATTCCTTCTATGCACCAAACAATATAATGGAAAGACCAATTCCTTTCCATTCCTTACATCATTCAATTCCACAATTATTTCACGGAATGCACTGTCAAAATGAAAATCGTAGCATAGACCTCTTGCTCCCCAAGATCATGAACCAGGTTGTCAACATGCCCCAGAAATAACATGATCATTCCTCTCCCTGAGCACCAACCACCACCAAAGTGGATACACCGACTAATGTTATGAAAGTGGCATGCCACAAAAGCTCCCACCTCCTGTTTCGCATGAAATTGTTCCTCCCCGCGAAGAGAGAATAAATGAGATTCCTTATGTGCTTAATACCAACCATCACATGCAAGAATGAGTGTTCATGTCCCCTTTCTCTATCCAGGATTGACGTGACTTTTGCCTATATTCCACCTCTTTCTTATTATCTTCCTCCATAATGATCTTTTGATGGTCACACTAGCCTAGAGCTCCTCACTCATCAGCGTGCGTTCATCATCTAACCATCTAAATGAACTACATCTTCCTGAGACAACCCTCAGCTCCTCCTACCTAAAGTGCATATCCTTTTCTGAAAGCAATGAGCATCAACTGCTTCGTTGCCGAACCCACCACCAGATGCTCCAACCAAAATGTCAACGCTTCCTCTCGAAAACCCTCCTTTAGCAACCGCGACCACTCAAAACAGAAGAAAGATTGACCCTCCCAGAATCCCAATGAAGTATATGTGGTCCAAGCGATACCTAGGCAAAGCACATACCAATGACGAGTGAATAAGCTCAAGAAAGTATGTTTACTACATAAGCAATAAACACAAGACTTAAAAGCGAAGTTCCTTCAAGTGTACCTATAGTTCGAGACATCTACAACCTCCAAAGACATCTCATTAGAAAGACTACATTATTGACAGATTAAATGTCCCCTCCCCCTCTAAGGTGGTTTTCCACAAGCAAAGTAAAATTGAAATGCCCCCTACCCAAATGATCCAAGACAGTTGTGAAGACCTGGCTAGGCTAATCTCATCTCACCCCACGACTCTCTGAGATGACAAACATCATAAGATTAGCTTCCTACATGAGGTCCTCTTTGTCTACCATTACCTAAAGAGTGTGCCCATTGCAGCCTGCTTCTCACGCTTCCTCGGTACTCTGAAATTCCAAGCTACAAACTTCATTGAGTAACAAATAAGACCTCCCCGATAAGCAAAACCTTAATGCACACCAATGACAAACCTATCAGAAAGAGAATGGGAAGTCATATGTCCCTTCAAAAAAAGGATTTATGCCCTTCTATTATACGAGACAAACAACAAGCCTCTTCTGGTTGCTTTTCCTCATAGAATGGAAAGATAAAGTAAAAATAGTAGAAAATTTAAGATTCTCGAAGAATGAGGAGTAATGGGGATCGATCGAGAAAGATATATAGTTTCGTCTGACCATGAAAATCGACATCAGTAATCAAACTCTAGTACCCCCCCCCCTCAAATACAACCTCCACCATCATCGAAGTCTCAGTCGCAAACTCCACTACGTGTAACTCGACCCCAAAATGGTAGCCACATTCGCACCTCTTGTTTTCCCTTCCAAGTCCCCTCCCCTCCCAACTTGCCTCTTATGCCCTCCTTTGTTTACAAGAGAAAACCATCGATCTCTTATCACAAGGGCCCTCCTCTAAAGCATCCCTCCCTTTATCATGTTCCCCTTCTCCAAACGCTTCTGCCTATAAGCAAGTTTCGAGGCAGTCCCAAAATAAAAATAAAGTGATGCCTTCTAAATTCTTAAACAGATCCATGCCACTTCCACAAAGCGCTCCTTAGACCCACAATCAATGGAGACTTGCCCACCTCAATATCATTGCCTCCTTGTCGAAAGAAAGCATCAATATCCTCCAAACATGCTTGGTCATTGGTCTCTAAGGCAAGTGCCTCCTCCGAGGATGAGCTGAAAAGTTGCACAATATCACAACCACGATGAAGTTGAAACCCTTAAAGAGGGCCATCATTACTGAGTTCAAGGAGTCCATACCATGTTCAAGAAGATATGACAAAGTGGCCTCCTTTTTTGTTAAAATCGACTCCAAAAAAACAAATAATGGGGCATCATTGATGGATCTCCAAGGTGAAATAGCTAAAAGATGCTCCTAAAAAACTGCATCATTATGTAAATTTTAAAATAATTGCTCCCATGAATTACGCCCATCTTCAGATCCTCCTGCTTTGCCTCCCAAGACATGCATCATGGTCAAGAACCCCTCTATGATAGTAGCCTCCTCCATCAAACATTTTCTAATGCCGAACACTGGTCATTGCCATCGAAACCACCTCCAAAAGAACCATTGACCGACGCCAAATGAAGCATGAAGGACTAACAGCCAATGCACGTCACTAGCTACACGAGGTTTGGGCTCAATGGACATATGAGCTCCACTTCGAGGTCCAAGCCACTGCAAGGTCTTATCCAGTCACGAGTCATTGTCCTCACCTCCTTTAGCGGGGAACTGTACAAACCATTGAGAAATCACGACATCTTAGAGGGACGCCATGAACCATCACAAGACTTCTTCCGGTTGCTACCATTTGGGCGATGTGGCTAACCCGTAATGGGGTGATTTTTTCTTCTGGTCGCTTTTATGCTGAGAATGTAATCTTCCACGTCAAAATTCTCCTGCAGTCATGACTCCTGCAATGTAACTTCGGTATTTTTCCAATAGTTAAGTGTACATGAGGAGGACACCTTTGTGTGTTTCCCCTCTTTTGACTTAAGAAAAAAACTCAATATCCTTGTATTTGTCAATAAAACCAAGAGAGAGAGTTATTTATAATGCATATACAGCCAACAAAATTGTGATCATGACTTATTGATGCATACCCAGAAATTGCCTTTTTGGTCATTTTGCAAGAAAGATGTGGTTATCAACGGCTGTAACAATATCAAGACATATGGAGGAAATAGAACTCTATACATAACAAAGGCCTATGAGGATTAAACTTTCCCCTAGAAATAAATGCCAAATGCATGTGAAGAGTTTGTATGTCTGCAAGTGGAAGCATGTTTGAACTCTGAAGCATGTTTAGTAGACCCGATAAAGTGAATTCAAGCTAGATGATACTCTTAGTAAACCCTGAAGAGTGGGTACAGAAGTTCCCCCAACGTAAGCTAAAGTGTGCATTAGCCTGTCCAGGCCCACCATGAGCTTCATTACCAATGAAGCCATGCTCTTAAAACACTGATTTAAGCAAGGTATCTTGTTTTATATCTCGTGTTTGAAAAACACTTGGAAGAATATTTTGTAAAGCTCGTTCACAATACAGAAAAATATAAATTTGAAGCAGATCAATCAAGTTGTTTCTGGAAATCCATTGTCATGTAATTTACCCAAGCAGGGTAAATCTAGTAGGGTTGACTGCAAGGCGAGCATTATATAACAAAAAGTGTTAACACCAAATATTCCACCAACAATGAGATCGAAAGAAAGGAAAGATGCAAATCTATGCATATGAGAACTAGATGACAATCAAGTATATGAACGAGCAATGGATGCAAACCTGTTCTTGATGTCACTTCCCCCGGCTGGTAATGCAAATGGCTGCAATACTTGAGGAAGGGCTATGTCCTTGTGAGGTATATAGTTAACATCGTAACTAGGAGAGCAAACGACCCTGATTGCATTTTTAATAAGAAAGGGATGCCCTTCAGTCGCTCTAACACCAACATCATGACAAGTGACGAAGAAGTGATCTGCTCCCAAGGTTCTATTCCAATATGGATATTTGGCAATTAAACCTTCAACGTAGTTTTGAACAATGATGGTCATGTTCTCGTAGGATGTACCCTGCAAAAGTTTCTAATATATAATGAGACAAAAAGAAATGATGGGTAATGACTAGATATTATGTTGCATTTCCTTCTATCTTTGAATTTTAACATATAGGAACCCAATTTAGTCTCCTGAAAATGCATAGTCTATATCATCTTATTGTGTCACAATTTAGTCTCCTGAAAAGGCATATTCTATGGCATCTTATTATGTCACTTCAACCTGGAATTCAACTTAATCGATGGGGAGCAAACATGTCCATGACTCTGAGAATTGAAGAGGTGATAAGTGAGCATAATCACGACAAACAATGGCTTTTATTTTCTAGGCACCTAACAGTTGCCGATATTATTCTAAAAGAACAAGGTTGGCTAGGTATGTCACATTTTTTATGTACATAATTTGTCATGCAAAATACTTGTTTTTTTACAAAACTAAACCAAGTTTCATCATAAAGAAATGAGGAATAAATGGAGACCCAATCTTCTCTTACGCATTATAGTTTTGTAAACATTTTGCTGCCAAAATCTTAGAATACTCTTTTCCAATTCCTAGTCCCTCTTATAGGATCTACCATTCAACTCTTCACACATTCAAACTAGAGCATCAACGATCCTTCTATCCACAAGTCCCTCTTTAAACATATCTCCGGCTTATCATTGAGATATACCAACTATTTATTCACTGCCCCAATCATTTCTCCACAAATTCCAACCACCGTGAATCAATTCTATGTGTCACGCATTCATCAGATCCTGCAACTAGTTAAAAACCAATTGCATTATAGGACCTAAATTATCGGTGTGCTCTAGAAGAATTGTAAGTATTGTCTATATGTAACCCCGCCAAATATAACACAAGAAGAAGCTTAAAGGCATTCCTCTACTAATTGTTGCTCCTAACAAGTCACATCAAACCGAGAGTATCTCAGCCCTCCATATTACCATCACGGGGAGTGAGAAAAATATTCATCATTTTAATTGCTTAACTTAAATAAAGGATTTGAAATAAGTTCACTTTTAAGCGCCGATGTGTAGTTACTGACGAGATGTTTGGAGGAGACCTGCATCTTATGGCATCCATCAATTACATGATCATGCCCGCAAATGTCCTGTAAATTTCTCAGATGCTGCCTCCAGCATTATGCTCATTTCAATTAGATCCTAAATTACGGCTCCACGTAAGAACCTAATTTGAAGAAACTCGGGAACTCCGGTAATGGAATTATACAGAAACATCTAAAAAAATCAATACCGAAATTGAGAACTTAACAATTCAGCATGATCAAGCAGCCATCCATCTCACCTTCCCCCTCATCTTGTGGCAGGAGATGGGAATGAAGAAGAGATCGGCACGGTCGGGATCGTCAGTGCGGAAGCGACCCTCGCGGATGTTCTGGAAGAAGTAGCCCTCGCTGGCGTACTTGCCGGTGAGCTTCCGGGGGGTCTGGTAGAAGGTGTTGGGGTCGCCGTCGGGGTAGATGAAGACCTTGAAGTTGGCCTCCATGTCGGCGTAGTCGCGAGCGAAGACGGCTGGGGAGTGGAAGACAGAGGAGGAGGAGGAGGATGAGGAGGAGGAGAGATCCGGACCTGCGGGGGCCTTGGGGTGAACGGGGATGACGGAGTCGGAGCTGTTGAGAAGGGGAAGGGGGAAGGAGATGTCAATAGATGGAGGGCGGGGGAGTGGGGGGGAGCGGAGGGAGAGGAAGGTGAGGAGGAGGGCGATGGCGGAGAGTGGGAGGAGGAGGAGGAGGAGGCGGCGGGAAAGGGGGAATGGGAGGAAGGCCTGTGGCGGCGGGGGTTTCCCCGCCATGGCTGATGCGCGGGGAGAAGTGGGGAGTGTCGGAGGGGGGAATGTGTTGCTGGAAGTGGAACTTGTTCTTGTGTGATTCCAGGATTTTCTTTTCAATACAGTTTGGAGGTCTAGATAAATTGTGATGAACTTAAAATGCTGTCTCATTAAAAAGAAGGGTTTTTATCATTTGTGCCTCTCCGAGATATCGCAATTTCAGTTATGCCCCTATTTTTTTGGTAATATCAGTTGTGCCCCCCACTTCTTGCTAATCTATCACTTGTATCCCTCGGGTTAGTGACCGTTCATCCACAGTGCAAGCAGACGTTAACTTTGAGGGCATAAGCGGGATTAATTTAAAAAAAGGGTTCAATGGTCGTTTTACACCCTCTTCCTCATCCTCTTCTTCTTCCTCCTCTTCCCCCATCATCTTCCTCCTCCTCCAACCTCCTCCTCCTCCCTCTCCGCCCGGAACTCCTCCCCCACCCCCGGCCTGCCCTCTTCCTCCGCCCTAGCCTGTCCCCTCCTCCGCCCCAGCCTCCCTCCGCCACGACCTCCCCCCCCCCTCCCGCTCCCTGCCCCGACCTCCATGCTGCCCCGACCTCCCCCACCCCGTGCCGCCCCTCCGCCCCAGTCCAAGTCCTCACCCCCTCCCCCCCCCCCCACCCCCACCCCCGCGCCCAGGTCGCCCCCTTGTCGCTTGGGCCGAAGCTGACGCCTGGAACCGTTATGATGGGGAGCTCGGGGCAGGGGGCGGGGGGAGGTCAGGGCAGAGGGAGGCTAGGGAGGAGCTCGGGGCGAGGGAAGGGGGGTCCGAGCGGAGGGAGGCTGGGGCGGAGCTCGGAGCGGGGGAGGTCGGGGCGGAGCTCGGAGCGGGGGTGGGTGTCGTGACCCCGAATCTCATGCCGTCGGATCCTCCCATATCCGGATCTGGTTATTCAGCAATAATTTATTCAGCAATTACAACTAACATTCAGAAACAGACTGTAAATAAAAATACTCAGAAGGAAGTATTTCAACACTTTTCCAATCACAAAATAAAGTTTACATGTCCATTGTCCCAATACAACCATTTACATGTACATCAGCTGAAAGGAAATACATAGAAAGATTAAGCTATCCTGACTGGCTGGATGTCTACTAGGCAAGCTGGCTGGATTACTAAAGTCATTGTGATGGCTCACTGACACCTGTTGGGTTTTCCATAAACATAAGATAAAAAATTAGCGAATGTTAAGTAACGAAGAAGATAAAAATAAATAAATTGTGTAATTTTTCAAAACTTGTTATCACAAAAAGTTTCATTCCTTCTCATTAATTTAAGTCATATTCCTTTTCTATTCCACGTCACGGATTAGTATAGGGGAACCCACCATTCTTGGACTCCGAAGCTGTGGACCCTTCGGGATTGTAGATTGTGTTGATCTTGGTAAGCTTATACTGTCGTACGTCACCTCAACTAATCCTCCAATACTACCCTGACAATTTCCAATTCTTTTATTAATCAAGGTCTCAAACCCTCAGCCTGGCAAATAAATGAGCACACTGTCCTCGAGGACTCGGTTGCTTAAAACCACATGCTAACATTATAAACCTAGCGGCTTAAAATACATGTTGTCGTGACCGAGCCGCTATTGAACTACCCGTGCCTCCACATGGCACGACCACATCTTCCATCGTTCAACCCGAATATATTGGCTACAGGTACTACGCATTGCAAATCATTCATTTCGTGCGCACTTATCATAAAAGGGCAACAGTGTACCACCTAAGTAGCAAAACGCCAATACGGGTTCCTTCCGACAAACCTACAGGTTGCATGCCTGACATGTAATTCTACTCCCAATCATCCTTAACGTGACTCATGACCCTTTTCAGGATCCAACTCAAAACACATCAATTCTCATGATGTAATTCCTCAATTCAGCCTTATATTTGCATAACCATAAAATACTGAGTATAGACTTACACATATATTAATTCATATATTTATATACTCATAATTATGCTCATTTTAACTTCCAAACCCTAACTTTCCAAGCCACTGCATCAATTCGATGCTTAGACTTATTTTAGTTGAAATCACAAAGCAACTTTTCATATTTTCTCAAAAATAATCAAATTAGGGTTCTTCGTAGCAAAGAACATAAAATCAGAAATTTCAACGATCTCATATGAAAACTCAACAGCAAAAGGAAAGATTGCATTACTTAATCGAGCTCTCTCTCGCGTATGCAGTGCTTTATCGTGTTTCATTTTGAAAAAGGATGATTTAAGACTCCTGAAACGATCGAATTTCATTTTCGTATCAAAAATGTTAAGAACGTGTCAAGAACGCGGAGAACAAACAAAGAACACGAAGAACACGAAGAACGCCAAGAATATATTTTCTCTTGAAATTTCGGCAGAGCTTCCCCTTATACGGGGTGATATTTCTAGGAAAATTTTGGCAGAGTTTCCCCTTATATCGGGACATATTTCTCGGAAAATTTCGACAGAATTTCCCCTTATATCGGGAAATATTTCAAAATAAAAACGAAAAGAGTTTCCTCTATAAAATCAATCGTGAGGAAAACAACAACGAAATTGAAAGAATATAATTAAACTGCAAGCGATGGAGAATCGGTAGACACCACGCGTCTTAGGTGAGTGAATGTGTGACGAATCACAGGGTTCACTGACGTGCACAGCCGCCCGCACCTAAGTAGGGTATTACACGGACTTCTCCATCAAAATAACTATAAAAGCATAAAAGAAAGGACAATAAGCAATGGAGAATCGGTAGACACAATGCGTCTTAGGTGAGTGAATGTGTGATGAATCACAGGATTCACTGACGTGCACATCCACCCGCACCTAAGTAGGGTGTTACACAGATTTCTCACCGAACCACAACAGAAAACGAATCGGAAAGAAAGATGAATCAAGAACAAAACTTGGGAGAAAAGAGGATGAATAAAAAGCTTAGCTTATGAAGCAAACTAAGAGAGGATCATACCTTCCTCCTCCTCGTTCTCCCGTCAACGCTTCACTAGCGCTCTTTCCCCGCCTCCCACTCCTCCTCCCGGCCTCTCAACCCTAGCCCTTGGGTGGTGGCGGTGGTGGAAATCGTAGAGAATGAATGGGTAGAGGGTATTTATAGGCTCCAGAAAACCACTAACCATGGCTAGAAAACCATGGTTTAGCGGTCCATGGTTTTGGCCCATGGTTTTGGCCAAAACTTATCCCAAAATTGAGGCTTAAGTAAGAACATTCCATATGATTCTAGATTCGCTAATGACGCTTAATTAACACTAATCGTGATTAACTTTCACTAATCGGGATTTAACTTTCGTGGTTTACATTTATCTTTTGCTAACTATTGATTAGTGTTTGCTAATGATCATTAGCAGTTTTCAATCTGGCATTAGTTTCTTTAATCATGTTTAATTAGTCTTAATAACAGTCATTATGGGTTAATGACATCTTAGCCTTCCTTACTTCTCTTTCTTCCGAAAATCACAACAAATCGAAATGAAGTCCGATTCACACGAAACAAATTACATTGGTTTTCTCTTGACGAGTCGGATCTTATGATATAGGATCTGAGAGATGCCAAGTTCATGGCTTTACAGCGGAGGAGGTCGGGGCAGAGGGAGGCTGGTGCGGAGCTCGAAGGGGGGCGGGGGAGGTCGGGGTGGAGGGAAGCTGGGGCGGAGCTCGGGGCGGGGGCAGGGGGAGGTCGGGGCAGAGGGAGGCTGGGGCGGAGCTCGGGGCAGGGGGCGGGGGGAGGTCGGGGCGGAGAGGGAGGAGGAGGAGGAAGAAGAGGATGGGGGAAGAGGAGGAAGAAGAGGAGTCTGGACAATAATACCCCTCTTAACTGCACCAAGGGTTGAAAAAACCATGGTTAAGTCAACTCATTGACGGTCAATCTGACGGAAGGGCACAAGTGATAACGGAGAAAGAAGTGAAGGGCACAACTAATATTACCAAAAATATAGGGACATAACTGAAATTGCGATATCTCGGAGGGGCACAAGTGATAAAAACCCCAAAAAATGGTAAAATTATCGAAAAGATCTAAAGTTCGGGATAAATATATATAGATACACATTTTTATTATAAACCCTGTATATTGGGATCTCGACCTCAGAAAGTCAGAATTGTAATTTTTAACGTTTTTCTAATGTTACTTCGTTTTCGTGAAAATTATAAAATTGGCCTTAAGGATACTATTTGTATAATCAAATATTATATATGAATACTACGATTAGCTATATGATGATGTTGTTGTTATCCTAACACATATGGGATTCCTTATGATTTGATTGTAGTGATAATGATAACAATGGCATGTAACCAATCAAATATTGCATATGGAAATCTTAGATTGTATACGTAAAGTCACTTTGTGTGTGTGTGAATAAATAGAATATTTGTTGGGAATGTGTTATTGTGATGAAATTCATGTCTCAAAATGTTTTTTTATTATAAGATTTATCGTAAACTTTGATGGTCATTTCCGGTAATTTATTAGATGTTACTAGAAGAACGATAGGGAGTTGAAGATTTTATCATAGATGAAGACTCTAGTTTTTGGAGGGGTTTGCAATTGGTACATGTGAAATGGATATTGTTTATCTTAAGATCTACAAGTTTTTTGTGGTTTAAATTCAATTTGAAGATGATTTTGGTAGGAGTCAATTGAAGGAGTTTTAGATGGTTTGCACTACATCTTGTAAGATTAACTCCCCCATGACAAGAGGGTTGGGAAGAGTATTGAGAAGTTTTGAGCTCAAGGAGAAACATATTTTTATCTATCGCATGGGAGGGTACATAGACATTTATAGAGGTGAAGAATTCATCAAGGGCAGCTCAAAAGATAATTGCTAGGATGTATTTTAATTATGAAAAAGAATAGGAGAAAGGAAGTTTTTATCTCGAACCATTAAGATGCCTCCACCAAGACCTCCGACATGGATGTCTAAAGGCAGGGGGACCTCTGAAAACCAAAATCTCGGTAGAGACTCGATTTTTCAAGGAGGCCTCTCCTTCTAGAATTATTCGTGTCTTCGTGCTTTAATACTGCGGCATCGTCTATGTACTCCTATTGCCCCATGTATTGTTGATGTAATGAAGACCAATCTAGGATGTCACCAGCTGGTGTATGATTCCTCTGAGAAACAACACGTATTCTATCAACTCAAAATGGGGCATGTTTTCACATTCCAAACTGTCTCTTTACTCGATCTGGCACACAACAATTTCATAGCAAATGAATAAAATTATGTTCATCATGTACATTGGTTGCATTTCTGGTTGTTCTTGTTCATTACATAGCATCAAAATCATCTAGAATAGAAAATCGTATGTCACATATAAATTCTTGCTAAAAATAAAAACCAATTGTTTCAAATTAATAAAATAATGGGATATTTACACCCATAACCCTGAGTAATCTCGTAATTACCCCAGAAACCTTCGGTAATCACGAATTACACCCATGACCCTAAATAACCACTCCATTTTACACTCATAACCTTCCGTTACTTTAGTTCACTAACTCAACCAGATGGCTGAGTTAATCTAACCCAACCAAGGATCTAACGGCTGAGACTTGGCCCTCGGGGTGAGCGCTTGGAGGGAAGAGATCGTCTTCCAGCTCCAATGTGTTGGCAGGGACCCTGCGCATCCTGTTGCTGTTGTAGGAAAGGCGGGAGAGGAATTTGGTGTTGTGCATGGCCTTCGCAAGGAAGGACATCATCATCTGCTGGCGTTGCTCCATACCCTCAAGGCGTTGGCCCATGTCTTGCAGATGGCCGCCAGAATTCTGCAGCTGGCGGAGGTGGACGAGCTCTTGGATGAAGATGGTGTTGTCGCGCTTAAGTTGCCCGACCTCTTCGTCGATGCCGAACCTCCCAATCTCCATGAATGTGCCACCACCACCTCCTCCCTTGGATAAGAGAGCCGCTGGATCTTGGGGTTTGACCTGGAATGGCGCGCAACAACGGGGTAGAGGGACCCGCTGGAGCTTGTGGGCGCGGGGGAGGCGAGCTGGCGGGGACCCACTGGAGCTTGCGGGCGTGGGGCAGGCAAGCTGGCGGGGACCCGCTGGAGTTTACGGGCGCGAGGGAGGCGAGCTGGCGGAAGGGGCTTGCGGGATGGGGATGGGGTTTGCAGGCGCCTTGGGGGGGGGGGGGGGGGGGGTAGCGGCGGGAGGATGGCGGGGGATGGGGCCTTGCGGGCTCGGACAGGGTGGGGAGGGTGGCGAGGGTGGGGGCGCAGGGGGTGGTGGCGGCGCGTGCGCGGGGCAGGGGAGGGGGCAGCGACCGGAGTGGGGCGGGGACTGGGGGGTTGCGGGCTCGGGCAGGGTGGCGGGGGGTGGGGGCGACGCGTGCGGGGGCAGGGGAGGGGCAGCGACGGGAGTGGGGCGGGGCCTGGGGGGTTGCGGGCTCGGGCAGGGTGGCGGGGGGGTGGGGGCGACGCACGTGGGGGCAGGGGAGGGGGCAGCGACGGGAGTGGGGCGAGGCCTGGGGGTTGCGGGCTCGGGCAGGGTGGCGGCACGTGGGGGCATGGTTGCAGGGCGAAGGCGCGTATCGGGAGCAGGGGGTGGATCTGCAGGGCGGAGGCGCATCGGGAAGGGGGTGTTGGAGCGAGCGGCGGGAGGGGGGGAGCTTGCTGCTGGAGGTGTACGCAGGTGAAGCTTCGACGTGGTTTTGGGGTTTCATTTTGTTTCATCTACACAGTGGCATTATGTTATAAATACAATGTGTTTTAAAGGGCAAATTTGTCAACATATAATTTTTCCGTCAAAATTAACGGACAATTGTGACGGAACTTAACACAGGGTTATGATATGTAAAGGTTAAGTATTATTCATGTTTCTCGATGTAATTCGTGATTCCCGAGGGTTTCTGGGGTAATTACGAGATTACTCAGGATTATGGGTGTAAATATCCCTATAATAATTTGCCTAATGACTCTTTTTCATATCCATTTCATCGTGATAACATACAAGTATTGACGTGTGTGTATTTTCCTTGAAACTTTGCACTCTTATACATTTCGTGGCAAGTGATCCTCTTTATACATTGGTTCGTCTCTCGCGATTGTTTCTCCAAAATGCACGTGTTCCCATGTTTAAACCTACTTATATATAACATTTTATATGTCTTTATTGGAAATGTACATGTAAGCGAAAACTACATGTAATATTATAAGATAGTTGTAAATCTTCGATGTCA